>JAFHBW010000139.1:0-61328 GCA_019022765.1 Westerdykella sp. P71 | reverse complement strand
TTTGTTTTTGTTTGTGTTGGTCTTGTGCTTGTGGGTGGTTTTGTTTTGTTTTCGTGTCTTGTCTTGTCTTGTCTTGTCTTGTCGTCNTGTCTTGTCTTGTCTTTTCTTGTCTTGTCTTGTCTTGTCTTGTCTTGTCTTGGGAACTTGGGGAGGAACTTGACTTCGCAACACTGTCCAGTGCCGGACTAGGGAGCAGACGACGTGTGGAAATAACCCCATGTACCTTAATAAATAAATCGCATCTGAAGTATAATGGCTATACAAGCTAGGCCCACCACCTTATCAAGACCAGAAACTCAACGGTGATCTAGAGTTTTAGTTGTGGCAGGGAACAATTCTACTTCCGAACGAACACAGAGTGAAAATCGTTGAGGAACGATGCACTGTACGAAGAAGCGTAACTTGAGTTGGGTACAAATACAATCCCTCCTGGAATGGCCAGATCGGATTCACACATTGGAAGACTGCGGTGAATCACGTGACATGGATGCCTACTGCTTCCAAGGTTCCCCGTTCCGCCTCTTACCAAAACCAATGGGAAAGAGGGGTGGTGTGCCTTTCAAGATCATATGATTACGTCTGCCTAATTCCTCTCCTGAACTATAAAAACCCCCTCTCGTCCGCTCTCCTTTCCTCTCCAGCTCTCTTTGCCGTCTTGGCTTAGATCAATTGTAGTATCTGTTCTGTCTCGGGGTAACTCCTGGACTCGGGGTGAAATGCTCCGGATCGGTTTTTACCTTTGATTTTTGGAATCCGGCTCCGCTGTCTCCCTGGGCTTGCCCATAGATGCAGAGCCACAGTGTCCTCCGTATTGCACTGTTTCGGAGTGACGCGAAGCCTTTTTATCTTCTTTTTCATTGAGCTTGCCTGGCTTGACTGGGGGCTTGAGGAAGAAGTTTTGATGTGCCGAGTTTGTTCATATGTCTGGTGGGATAGGCTGGCAAGGAAAGTCGCAGTGAGACCTGGATTACACAGTACAGGAACGGAGCGCGAAACGCTCGTGTAGTTCGTGGCGGTCAACGCGAAGGCGGAGCCAAATAATAATTGTCACTCTTGTGAGCTAATAACGATGGCGTAAACTAGAGGTCGAGCCTGTCAAAGGTCAACCTCCACATACACCCTCAGCTCCTTCTCTATCATTACATTATACACCTTCTTCTTATCCTCCCCATCCAAGATCTCCTTCAGAAGAGTGAACCCCATCATCATGTAGTCTTTGCACCAGGGCAGGTGTGTCAGGCCGCGGAAGAAAACCTCCCTCACTCTGCGCTGGCTTTCCTCCAGCAACGTCTGATGCTTGCTTTGCTTTTTATCCCGCCTCGTCCTCTTCAATGGCCTTTTCTTTGACTCCTTACCGTACTCGCGGAATTCGAAGAGCACGAAACTACACCAGAGCGCGGGGGAATGTCCTGCGTCGGTGGCCGCCGCCTTGAGGAATAAGGCGCGCACCGAATGGCTCGTGGCTCCGGCGATCTCGCCCCTGTACATCTCGTGGAAGATGGCAAATAACCACGCTGTAAGAATAGTGTTGTCACGATCTCCGAGAATGCTACGCTGCATGACGGCCCGCACGCGATCGTCAATGGAGAATCGGGCCTCATTTGCTGCATGCACTGACAATAGGACCGTATTATTGGGGAAGACGTCCAGGAGTGGACAAAGCGCTTCGCGTAGTAATGCTGGTTTGATGATGGAGGCATGAGTGGCGTGGTAAACGAGGAGGTTGGCAATCGACTGTGCCTGCAGCTCAGCTGCATCGCTCTGTGCCAATCCATGCGCTAGGAACCATTTAGACAGCTTTTCGTGGATGGCAAGAGATGCCCTGATATCTCCGTCTTTTGATAGGTAGACGAGCAAGGCTAGAAGCGAGGCGGAGAGGATAGCGGAGGGAAAATCTCGACCCAAGAGCGCGCGGTCATTCGCCTCGTTGAGAAGACTGTGACCACGAAGAAGACTTGTCTGATCTGGCCGGTGTAGCGCGCCATCAGGCCTGACAGTGCTGTGTCCTTTGTCAGGAGAAGAAACAAGGCGCCATAGTGCCTCCCGCTGGTCATTGCAACGAACGGCTTCCCAGACCCAGGTGTGAAATAGAGGCAACAGTCCGGAAGTACCCGCGAGTGTGGCGTTTGCAGGCATTGAGAGAGCGGCCCGGCATACCTGGTCCGCTTTTGCGCTGTTACCTAGCCGAGACTCAACAAGAGCGTACGCGTTGTAGAGACGTAGAGACGTGGGCATACTCTTGATCAATTGTTTCGCCGTCCTGAACGCTTCCGCGGGAAAATGTGCTTTTTCAAATGCGAGCAGATATTCGCCAACCGTTTCAACTCGGGACTGCTCCTTCGCCAACAGCGCTAACACCTGTCGAATGAAACGTATGTGGCTATCAGGACTACCTCCGTCCAGCAATCTAGCTTCGCTGTTGTCGGGAAAGCCCTGATCGAACAAGGCCTCCAACGTCATCTTGTAATTGCCTGGACAGCTCGAGAATGCCTTGAGTACCTCTGCAAACGAGCAATCTTGAGCAGAGATGGACTCAGGGGATACTAACTCCTGATTCATGATTGGATCGGACCACCACTGGCGTTTGTCGCTATCAATAAGACCGGGTAGAGGAGGTAGATGTGAAAAGCAGAGAAAGGCATCCAGTATCAGTAATTCAGACGTGTCGGGAGGGAGTATTTGCAGATATTCCGCAACGTCGGAGAAGAGAATGACATGGAAAGGATCGTCTTCCCCAATTGAATCGGTCATGCGCCCAGGGAATCTCAGCTTCTCGATACGGTCCATTTCCCGGACTTGGAAATCGTCAATTACTGGAACATTTGGGTTTTCGGCTTTTAGCTGCGCTGGACCTGAGGTTGGAGGTTCTACGTCGGCGGTATTGAAGCTCCTCCATCCTCTTGCCTCTGGCTCACCTATGCGTGGGACTTCGCTCTCCCAAAACTCCTCAAATGATTCCATAGCCGAATTGCGCTGCCCTTCTGCTCTTCTAGGCCCGGGAGGCAGCAGGTGGTACTCTAGTAATGCCTGCCATATTGCGCAGGCAAGCTCTTGATATCCACTGCTTCGGAACATGTCGGTCAGGCGAAGGAGAACATGCAGATATGCTTCTGGCGGCGCACTGCATGAGATAGAGCGAAGCGCTTTCAGACATTGATGGAAAGTGTCCCGACAGTTGTCATGTTTGAACCCACCAAAGCTGGTTTGCCGAAAGTCAAGGTACCGAAGCCAGATATCGGAACTTTCAGGGAATTTGGCCAGGATTTCCGTCCATTTCCTTTCGAGTGTACTGCTGTCCCATGCCTTGGAAGCTTCCTTCATTAAACCGAGGTGAAGGACGACTTGGTCTTTTGCGATATTACCAATTTTCCGGATGGCTTCCTCATAGATGGAAATGCGCACCTCGGCGAGGCTCCTTCGATCTGTGGTGCTCAGCTCAGAGGACACCCGCCCGAGCTTCATCATCTGTTCCTGATGTTCAACCAAACCGAGCCAGCCTTGAAGTTCGTTAGGACGACTGCGCGTCCGCTGGATGAGCATAGAGTTCTTCTGGGTGATAGCTGTCGCGATTGGGTCAGGTTGATCATCCGGGCTGGCGTCCGAGTCCGATTCCGACGAGTTTTCTTCTTTCTGGAAATCCCACGGCCGGTGATCCGGGCCTTGTGTATCATGATCAGATGCTCGTTTCCTCTTTTTGCCCCTCGGGAGTTCAATGAAATCGACATCTTCTGTAGCTTGCGAACCAGGAGCAGCTTTGACTAAGCGTACTGGGCCATTCACCTCTTTGGCAGCATACTGAGAAGTCAAAACCCGTTCACGGGGGAGTGACGCCGGTCCAATTAAGACAATACATTTTTCGGTGCTCTGGGCTCGATCAATCTTGTAATCGGGTGAGAGTCCCAAAATGGATCCATAGCCATGGCGTCTGTACCGCGGCGTATCATAACGGCTTGAACTTCCATATGTTAGGTTTGCGCGGTCCCCTCTGACGTCCACGAAATATGAATTCGATTTCTGCTTCGAAGGAATACGGGAGGACTTCGAAGACACGGGTTTTGGTGAGCGATCCCTATAGCTAGTAGAACTCGCAATTGCCCGGTGTGGCTTTGCGTGTCTCTCATGCCGATCCTTCTTCTCATTTTTCCGAGAACTTTGCGAGATTTCATCTTTTACTGGCTCCTCTCGCGGCTGGTCCTTGGGTTTAGGCTGAAAACTGGCAAATTTTGGGACTTTGGATGCCATGATAGACACACCTGAAGGTCGGAAAGGTGTGAGAGAGCCCGAGTCTTGGCATACATACGGCGGTTGAACATCGGCGGTAGCGGGGAGGAAATAGACCGACATATGGCCCGTGCACTCCTCTTTCCGCTGGAGGGCAAGAAATTATTCGAACTTTTTGACGAGGTCAACATTCTCAGCATTCACGCCGGCAACAACGACGACGGACGGTGCCGCGACGTATCTCGTACGACTAGCTACGCGTTCCATGGAGGTGTAAACTTGCAGCGCTTCCGCGCATCCAGCTTTTCAACATGACTTCGCTCCAGAAACAGCTCGCGGCCATCGCCGCCTCAAGCACCCATCAGCTTGATCTTAAAGCGCAAAAGGCCGCCCACGGAAAGTCCTTGCTATACGAGCCCAAAATCGCCGTCTCGCAGTCATTCGAATCCATATACGTATTATGCTACGAAGGCTATCGCGATCTCTGCGCCCTCGACCAGCGCTTTGTACCCTTCGCGCGGAACCTGTTCAGTGAGCAGAGCAAGGATGAGGACCGCACTCAGATGACCAAGAAGGAGAATGAAGAGCTAGACTCGGTGCTGGAAGCATTCATGACATTAGCTGGTCCAAGGATTCTCCTGAAACCAGCTGAGAAGGCGTTGGAGTGGCTTGTGAGGAGGTTTCGGTGCGTGAAAATATGCCAACGGATGATCGCCCACTGACCACTGCTAGCATCCACGAATACAACACGGAATGTCTAGTCCTCACATATCTCCCATACCACGGTACCCCTCAGTTCCTGGCCCTACTGTCTATCCTGCCATCAAATCTCTCTCCGTCGTTACGCTTCCTCCAACCATACCTGGCAGCTCCGAGCAATCCCCCGCGGCAAGCAATCGTATATACCGCTGCGAATACACCATCTTTCTTTGCCGCCCTACAACGGTATGTTGTACGGGTTCTACAAGCTGGGCATGAGAGCCACAGTCTCTTGTCATTCTGGTCTGGCGTCACCGCACAAGCCGTCGATGCCATATTCGAGCAGACGCGATCTGGACGGAAGGAGGTTCAAGCGCAGCGTACGGAAGAAGCCCTTCTTCGTACACTCCCCGTTTTAAATCAGTCTCTCAGAATGATACATGCCCCGGAGGCTCTGTTGGGCAGCTATGTGATCATAATCGTCATGGTAACAAAAGGCGGATTCCCTGACAAAGTTCTTGATTCTCTTATGGAAGCTGTGGTCCGGAGTTATGGGCCAGAGACTGCAGAAAAATGTCTCATGTGCTTGGCTGTAATAGCCGAAGAAAGATCGAAACCGCGTCTTCCAGCTGCAGCCTTAAGGAGATTGTCGAAAATCCACGGATTGGTCTCCTCAATGCGGTCCCTGGCCTCGGTGTGTGCCATTGATAGGCTCGCGCTCGGATGTGCTCTGGGAGACTTGGACCATATGGGAAGCACGCATTCTCCGAACGACACTGAGACACTGTTCCAGGATATTGTGGAATCTGGTCTCTTGAACGAAAACTACCTATGCGCATGTCTATCTACCATGTTAGAAAGGATCCGCATTAGTCCTCCTGGTTCAGCGCAACACGGTTTACTCATAGATCTTGCAACCAAACTCTCGGAATCGCCGCACACATCTCATACACTGCGCATCCATCTGGAAAAGAACAGCGCAGAGTTTGGATCGTTGGGATTATCCTTCCAGGGCATGCTGGCTGTAGAGGAGGCCCAAAGGGAGAGCGATGAAGACGCCGAGATGCTTGATTTAGAGGAGGTCAGAAAGTCCGGCCAGGACAGCGCTTCTATCAAAGTTCCCACAATAACTGCGACGAGCTTACTGGATCCAAAATCGCAAGACTCTTTTATACGCACTCTCAGCGCCTTTGAGCAAGCAATGGGTCTCAATGCTCGGACAAATGGATTCCTCAACTCCGAAGGACTTGGTCGACAGAAAGCTTTTGAGAAGCCCCTCTTCTTCAGTTTCTTGGCTCGAACATGGTGTAGCTCTATCCCTCCTGCGATGAAAGTGGCAGCTCTTCGCTCAGCGATCGCATCTATAAAGGAGCTCACCGATGGGGTGGATCTGCAGCACCTGACTCCATATCTTCTCTGTGGACTTGCGGATCCGGCGCCGGCTGTACGGCGAGCCGCTGCCACTTGCATTAGCATTCTCGCACAGAAGTCTGAATCCGCGGGATTGTCTGCCAGCCATAGGGTGTGGAGCGCATCAGCTCTTTATGGGACGCAGTCCTCAAAACTGTCGGCCCTGCCCGAGGGCCAATTTCTCGCTTTTCTGACGTCAGAACTTGTTCAAATCCTCGAAGCCTGCGTTCTGGATCCAAAATATATCATCACGTCGATGCGAAACCTGTTTGAAATCGGCGCAACGTCCAAAAGCCATCAAGGACAGAGTATGAAATCATCAGCAAGGACGGCCTTGGTATCATTTTTGGCCAGTCATGTTGCTCTGACACCGTCTTTACGTGTCCGCCTATGTCTTCTGCCCATCTTCGGCTTGTCTGGGAAACTTATGAGTAGGCCACGCCTCAGCACTATATTGCCACTTGTGCGCAGCTGGTGTCAACTCCCCACCAATGAAGTGTCAGAAACATGGAGGCTCGAGGACGTGGAGACTGGAGACGCAGACAAGGAACATATGGCCGTTCTGTTACCGAGGGAGCAAGAAAGCCTGGAACTATTACGGGGCGTCCTTTCGGGTAGCGTGAATGAAGGTCGTTCACCTCTTGTTGATGCGGCTTTCGAGAGGCTTACCGTAATATGGCCGTCTATGAAGTCAGAAACACGATTGTCGCTTGCTCAAACACTGCTAGATCTATCGCTGAAGGAGGATTGCAAGACTGTCGTCGAGAAACATTGCCAGAGTCTCTCTCTGGAGACCCTACGGAAACTCAAACTAGACACAGCCATTCTGTTGGACTTTATAGAAAATGCACCGGCCACTTTGCAAATGCCTGAAGGGCCGCCTGCGAAGAAGCGGAGGAGGACGAGCCGCAACGAAATGGCGCGTTTGGATGTTCAATCGGCAGATGACGTTACCAGGATCGTACGTAAGCTTACCCTTGTTCTGGAGTTGATCGAAGGATCTAGTCCTGCGGAGCATACTATGCTGTTCAAGGAAATTTTCGCGCTTTTTGGCGACATGCAGCACCTCAAACAACGAACCGACTCGGAGCTTGTCTATCTACAGAGCTTGATCCTCGGTTCACTCACTCCTATGGTCAACCAACTGAAGGTAGGACAGTCCTAGTTGGCATGAGAAAATGTCACGTTCTAACTGAACATAGAACGAACCCAATACTTCGGACTTCCAAGCATCCGTTCGCGTAGACCTGTTGATAGACTGCATTCGCCATTCTACCAGTCCTCAGGTGCAAAATGCAGCTCTTCTTCTTATTGCGAATTTGGCCTCATGGGTACCCGGGCTTGTGCTTCACAATCTCATGCCTGTCTTTACCTTCATCGGCTCTACCCTTCTACATAAGAACGATGAATACTCGGCGCACGTTCTGGACCAGACAATCTCCCGGGTGGTTCCACAGCTTGCAGCGTCTTTGAAGGCGAAGCACAAGAATTTCTTGACGGGTGTTGCCGATTTATTGCTGAGCTTCACTGCAGCATTTGAACATATTCCGCCTCACAGGACACTGAAACTCTTCACGGAGCTGGCTCGAACTCTCGGCCCAGAGGACTCGCTTCCTGCAATTGTGGCTCTTCTGCTGAACAAACCAGTCACATCTGCGCCCCGAAAGTTCGTGCCCGAGCTTCTGCTTCAATTTGAGCCAAACCTCACACTCGAGGTATGCAGATAGCTCTGATTTGTACGTGCTATTGCTGATATTCTATAGACATTTAGGGGTTACCTCCACCTCATGGCAGATGCGGTCGGTCAAAAACGAACGGTATCAGATGTCCTTTTCGGGCTCAGCAACATGAAATCTACTCAAGTAGAGAGTACGGTCAATGACCTCTTGTCAAACCTCGCAGATTTAGCTACCAGCAAATCGCTTCAGGGCCATATCGCCAAAGCGTTCCGCAAGAGTCGAAACCCCTCCAGGCCCAGGGTTGTCTTTGCCGATATCGTAGAGACGACCATTCGTCTTTCAAAGAGCGTCACGGACAATCCCCGGGTACAACAGTCCTGTAGACGTGTTCTGGCCAACTGCCTGGACCTGCTTCCCTCAGCAGATCTGATCAGGACGGCCGAGCTACTGCTTGCGAGCCCAGATAGCGAGGTCGCTCTCGCAGTTGTGAAGGCTGTTGAGCTCAGAGCGGGACAGGTCATCCAGAACGACGCACAATCTGTGGAAGCTTTACTCTCCTTCCTCCCCCGCCTCGATCAACTTTTGCAGCAATCCAATGAGGGCGATGTCAAGAGCATAGCGATAAGCTGCATTGACCGCATCATCGAGAGATTTGGGAAGAAGGATGTTACTGTCGTTGGTACCGTTGCGCGCACTGTCTCTGGTTCAAAGTCTTTGATGAGCGGCGAGGACCGTGTGCGTATCCTGTCGCTCATCTGCTTGACTTCCACTGTGGATGTGCTGGGCGAAGAGGCAATCTCTCTGTTGCCGACTGTCCTACCTAAAGCGTTCGAATATCTGCAGGAGAGCATCGATAAAGACAACAGTGGCATGCACAATGCTGTCTTCAGTCTACTCTCGAAGGTGGTCGAACGCTTAGCATTCGTCTTCACTCGTGAATATCTCGTGCCTGCCCTTGAGCTGGCTCTCCGTTCGGCGGCTGCCGGGATGGACGATGTGTGTGATGAGCAGAGGACATTATTTTACAAGGTCGTTGCAACTGGCATTGGCGCCCAGGAAGCCTTCAATGCTATTAATGCGACCTGGCCTTCAGCTCTGTCACAAGGATACGAGGTATGTGTTTGATGATTGATGGTTCAGCACGCAACTAACTGGTACCAGGCCGCTCGCGAACATCTTGATCTCCTCGGTCAAACGATCGAACATCAGTCGAAGAAGAAACTCATCTCAGCCAGTGGGGCACTTTTCAGTCTCCTTTCCGAGATCTTCGACCTGAGAAAGTCCATCCGCGAAGTTGCAACAGAGGAACCGATCGATGAGGATGAGATTGAGGCTTTGGAGACCTCGCTCATCGAGTCGGTCATCGCAATGACGCTGAAACTGAACGACAGTACTTTCCGGCCTTTCTTCGTACAGCTGGTTGACTATGCGGGTTCCTCAGGGGATGGTGTCGCAGACCTAGAACGGTCCATCACTCTCTGCAAGTTCCTGGCGGCGTTCTTTGAAAAGCTGAAGGTTCGTAGACCTCTGCTCCCGGTTTGCTTTCCGTAACTGGTACTGACATGCTTCTCCAGTCCATTGTAACCAGCTACTCCAGCTACATTATCGAGAACGTCTCCCACCTTCTCACATATCTCGCCGCAAATCCCGCCAACTCCTCGCCCGCGTTGTCAAAGGCTGTCCTGGACACCCTGCAACATTCCTTTGAGCACGACCAAGACTCTTTCTGGCAAGCCCCCTCACACTATGGCGCTATCCTCGAGCCCCTCCTCAAACAACTCACCGTCGACTCCCCTGTCCTGCTGGCCGAGAACGTCATCCCTACCATCACAGAACTCGCGGTCGCATCCTCTTCGTCCATGGATAATCACCGCCAGATGAACTCCATCCTCCTCAAGTACATGCGTGCCGAGGAAGCTCACACGCGCCTGGCGACAGTGAAGTGCGAGCAAGGTCTGACGAAACGCCTCGGCGAGGAATGGCTGTCGCTTCTCCCTGAGATGCTGCCCTTTATCAGCGAATTGCGCGAGGATGACGACGAGATGGTGGAGAGAGAGACGCAGAGATGGATCACGATGGTGGAGGAGATTTTGGGTGAAGATTTAGAGGGCATGTTGCAGTAAACGCAGTAGTGCTTCTTGGACAAAGGTATTTGTGTGTTGTTTATATTGCATTGGCTGGGTGTACTGCGATAGGAAGTTTGGGCGTTTCCAAAAAGTATCTCGGAATCATAGGTTTCAACGGGATGGAGACAAAGGACGAATAGAATAATGCTTTTCTCAATGATACATATGATGGGGCAACCTTTTTCCCGCCTTGAATGTGTTTCTCCTACTCCCAACGGATCAACACGCCCAAGGAGACAGACCCATGCAGGCATAACAACACACCCCACATCCTACATTATCGACATTCATCCCACGCACAATCAAGCAAGCAATGAACGCCAGGTATGCATTTCCCTCTATCTTCTGACCAAATCTTCAAACACCTCCACCAACGACTTCTTTCTCCTCCCCATTTACTGTAGCCTCCAGGCGCGCCACTACATCGCCGTTTCCATTTGGACTGCTCTCCGGCGACGGTATCTCCATCGTATTGGATCGCTTAGGTCTGAATGGGATGGGGGTCGTCGGTCTGCTCGACAGGAACTAAAGCAAAGCAAAACGTATTAGACAAACATCTCCTTAGACGATACGAAAACAGAGGTTCCTGAGACTTCAAACAACAAATGCAAGCTCCCCTCTAACTAGAAGATGGGTAACTTACCGAGCTAGCTGCCGACAGCAAAGCAATCAGAGAAGCTTGAACGACATCCTGATGAATACCCACGCCCCAGACCTTCTGCGTGGAGCCTGCGGCCGTGCATTCGATGTAAGTGGCGGCCTTGACGTTCTTGTGAGCGCCGATAGCGTGTTCCTTGTAGTCATTGACATCAAGGTCGATGCCCAGGCGCTTGAGAGCGTCGGCCAGAGAGGAGATGGCGCCGTTGCCGACACCTTCAATGGCATGTTCTTGACCATCAATCTCAATGACACCCTTGAATTTGCGCTGGAGATTGGCGGAGCTCTGAGTCTTTCCCGGCTCAGGGGGTGCAGGCGATTTGGAGCGGTCGGCGGTGATATCATAGTCGACCAGGCTGAATCGCGGATTGCGCTTCAGGTGATATGCATCTTCGAAAAGCTTGGTGATTTCGGTGGGCAGCAACTCGCGGCCGAGCATATCGGTTTCGCGCTGCACAATCTTGGAGAACGCGATCTGCAGACCACGGGGAAGATCGAGCTCCAACTGGCGCAGGATGATCCATGCCACACCGCCTTTGCCGCTCTGCGAGTTGACACGGATGATGGCTTCGTAGGTTCGGCCAATATCCTGAGGATCCAGGGGCAGATAGGGCACTTCCCACCGGCTCTCGTTCCCCAGTCCGAGAGCTTTTCTCTCCTGGAACCCCTTCTTGATGGCGTCCTGGTGGGAACCACTGAAGGCGCAGACGACCAGCTGGCCTCCGTAAGGTGCACGGGGGTGTACTGGGATCTTGTTGCAGGACTCTACCACGTCGATGACAGACTTTAGGTCACTGAAGTCAATGCCAGGGTGTACGCCCTGAGTGTAGAGGTTAAGAGCCAGAGTGACCAGATCCACGTTGCCAGTTCGCTCGCCATTGCCGAACAGAGTGCCTTCTACCCGGTCCGCGCCCGCCATTTGTGCCAATTCCGCCGCTGCGACAGCGCAACCGCGGTCGTTATGTGGGTGCAGGGATACGCAAATCTTGTTCCTCTCTGAAATGTGTGTGCAGAAATACTCGATCTGGTCCGCGTATACGTTTGGCGTCGACATCTCCACGGTAGCGGGCAGGTTGAAAATGATGGGATTCGCCTCCGACGGTTCCCATGCGGCCTTTACGGCTTCGCACACCTCGACGACGAAAGCAGGGTCCGAGTCGGAGAAGGTCTCTGGCGAAAACTCGAATGCCCATTCCGTGCCTGCAGTGCTGGGATCGTCCTTTGTAATTGACCGCGCATACTTTGTGCACTCCACGGCCAAGGCCTTGCTCTGCTCGTTGGTCATGTTGAAGACTATGCGTTGGAAACAGGGGCTCGTCGCGAGGTAGAGATGTAGAATGGCCTTCTTCGCACCCTTGAGGGAGTCGACGGTACGGCGGATGAGCTCTTTGCGGCATGGCGACAGGACCTGCAGCCAGACATCGTCGGGTACGGCGCCGGGGGTGTTTACGAGCTTCTGTGTGAAATCGAAATCGGTCTGCGAGGCCGAGGGGAAGGATACCTCAATCTCCTTGTAACCGAGCTTTACGAGCATAGCGAAGTATTCCCATTTCTGGTGACCATCCTGTCGGCGAGTTTTGTCAGTCCCAGTGGCCAGAAATGACGCTTTGTAGCGGATGTCGTCCTACCATGGGGTCCACCAGCGACTGGTTACCATCGCGCAAATCCGTCGACAGCCACCGCGGAGGCTTGTCAATGGTCTTGGAGGGCCATTGGCGGTTCGGGAGGTCCAAGGTTGGGAACTTCTTGTACTTCTTCCATGGCTCCTTGAGCATCGGCATGATGACGTGCTTGTGTATGGGATAGTTCGGCAGCGGGGGGGTGGGGGGGTTAAGGCGGCTTGTGATATATATGTAGGACGAGATGGGACGAGTCGTGGTCGAGGTCGTGGTCGAGGTCAACGTAAACAGCCGAAACAGCTGGCAGGAGTCACGGATAGACAGGGAGTGTAGCAAGCGTGACAGCCGTGGGGACTTCGGTGATTCATAGGACGAATATTTCTCGCCGCGCCGAGCGGCGGGGTGTGGCTAAAGTGACTGCGGGGTTTCCTTCGGGGAACGATTGAATCTTGCATCGGTGCTCCGACACCGGCTTGGCCGCCGATGGATGCTTGTGCAAGTGCCGCCACCACCACCACCACCACCGTCACATCACTTGTCACCACCACCATCGCGAGGTCCTTCACGGAAACAAGGGGCCACTTCCAGAAACCACGGGGAACCATCGGTACGAATAGTCGACAGCCTCTTTTGTCTTCCTTTTCTTCTTGTCTCTGTCAGCAAACGGGTATCCGCACGCCGCAACATTCTAGTGCCGCCCCTTGCACGTCAGCACGCACGCCAAAGTACAACCAGACCAGATCTTGGATGAAGGCCCTGTCCGTCTCACTCCAAGTATCCAGTCCCATCTTGCTGAGCTCTTCCCGATCAATTACAATGTCGCTGATTGGGCTTCCGCTCTCCGACTCGGCCGCGTCCAGCAGCCGTGTAAGGTGTGTGAACAGGGCCACCGTCCAGCGGTGGAATGCTGCAATGACGGCCGTGTGAATGCCATCTTGATAGTCGGACAAGTTGCCGAGCAGCGCCCTGTCCGTTTCCCGTTCCTCGGTCGTATATGCATCTCTCTCGCCTGCTGATGCCCACCACATGAAGCCTAAATACGCCAGCCGGGACCAAGTCATCGGCTCCACTGCGCTGTCGTCATATGTCTCGTTGAACTCCTCTTCTGCCTCCTCGGACTCGCTCTGCACAAGGGGTTGCATATCATCATCGTCTGATCTGGATTCTCTGTGCTCGTCGGACATGTTGTGCCGATACTTCCACAGTTCGTGATGAAGCAACTTGTACCGCTGCACGTCGCGCTGGCTTGCTTTGACTTGTGCGCCGGCGGATGTGCGGATTGTTGGCCAACGCCGTTGCTCCGGAGGGGCGTCATAGGAATGCGGTATTTCCACAATGATATCGTATAGTTCTCGCTTCGTGGCGATGATCTCGTCCGTCGTGCATGCCACCCAACCGGGGCAGGGAAACTCGATAGAGTCCGGGTGCTGTCCTTGGTCTGTCTTCTGCAACTTCTCGATCAGGGGTATATCATGCGTTCCCAAGCAGAATAAAGTACGAAATCGAGAGAGATTGTCCGAACCGCTGGGTAAATGCTCTCGAGCGGCATTTGGAAGGCTGGCAAGAATGGAAAGATTGTATACTTGCTCCTGTCAGTGAGATCCTAAATAGGTCGTGTCTGTTGCTTACCAAACTCGCAGGACGCTCGGACAGGTGGAGCGCCAACGAAAAGAACACGCTTCCTTAGCAATGCGGCTTCCTGAAGCCGGAAAACCAAAGGGCCAAAAACGTCGACGTAATGTACAATGGAACGCGCAGGGTGAAACTCTGGTAAAGACTGGTCTGGGGGCAGTGCCGCAGTGAGTGTGGAGAGGGCCCGTCGTCTACTGTGGCCTCTTGTTTGTCCCGGACGTAGCTCTGCGGATGTTGAATCTCTCGGTTCGGATTGCTCTTTCCACAAGTCTTCCAGAGGAGTGGTGTTTTCGGGGTCCTTTGCTAAAGCACTGATCCACAGTCAGCGAGGACTAGACTAGACCGGTGTACTGCACTGCCGACCTTGCTAAGCTTTGCAATCTTTCAGCGTGAAGCCAGCTTCGACCCAACCGGCCCTGATTAAGGGGAACGAGTATGCCGACCGAAACAAAGGTCGCGTTGCGCTCTTCTTCCGAAGCAGGTGCATTGCAGAAGGCACTTAGCCCTGCGTAGCCTTCGTGCACAAAGTATCTACCGCCTCGTTAACGCACGTTGCGTGAGGGTCCGCTGAATGATAAACTGACACAAGATCGTGCTTCACCGCGTGGAGGCCGGAAGGGAGCGATTTGAATTCAACGGTGCCATCGAGTAGTACTGGATCGATTGTAAGTTCTCTAGCCCGGTCAGAGCAAAAGGATACATGCCATCCACAGCAGCGCGTTTCCACGCAACTGTATATCTGGACAGCTATCAGTACGCTTCATCAGGCAGCGACAGCTAGCGATAGCTCAGACGTACCCGACTTTCTTGTCGAACTTTGCTAGAAATAGCGCGGACAGGCGCGGCGCATTGCTCGCACTACCCGTCGCAGCTTCGACGGGGCTCGACTGCGACGAAGTAGACATGACGTTGTGGACGTGGAGATGGAGTGGCTGGTCAACGGTCCGCAAGCTAGCTGCGGCGTTGGGCAGGCATGTCTCGCATGGACTTGCCTTATGTCATCGGCCTCTAACGAGCTCGCGACCGTGGTAAGAATTCGAAGTAACAAGAGCAACATCGACGGACGCGATTTGTCACGGCAGATTGGACGTGCAAAGGAGTAAGTTGGCTGGACTAGAGTACTTCCACAATGAAATTCCCTCCAGTTCGGGATCAATGAGCTTGACAAGCTGAAACTGTGCTGCTCGTCATGATATTCCACACTCTCCGGAGGCATCGTATTGGTTAGATCCTCCCGGGTCCGCTGCACCGTGGCGCTGAACCGCCAACTGTGTGTCCTTTCAATCGCCCATATCGTTGATATTGCAAAGTGTGTCTCTTTTCAAACTCAAGGCAATCGATGCACACCCAGCTATCAACGAACAATCGCAACCACACTAGTCCAAAGATAGCAACTACATCTTGGCACTTCCGCGGCGAATTCTCACTCCGATTGGACACTCGATCCGCATTTGTTTACCTTCCCCACATCAAACACCGTCAACCCTCCTCCAGGAATCCTAACTCGCCCAAGATGGACGTATCACCCCAATTTTCCAGTAAATATTCCCCAACTACTACAACCATACGTAGAAGTGCTGATCTTTCCACTCAGCAATATCGTCCTCCGCCCCCTCTCCAACAGCAACACACATCGCCTCTCTCTCTAGCGCCCGTCTCCAGATCCGTTGTGTGTCATCCCTCGAAATAATCCGCAATATCCCCCTTCCCCAACCCCATGACGTGCGTAACTCACGCCTCGCGTGGTCTCCCCCTACGATCTCTTCCCCTGTGAATTTGAACACCACACCCCCTCATCGCACCCCACCGGCACGCTCGAACCGCATCCTCGTCTTCGACGAAGACACCACACGCGTCTACGACCTCCGCGATGCGAAATGGACTGCTGTAATCAGCAACGGGTCCGGCGGAATGGGGAAGAATGTGCATGTAGAATTTGGGGCGACGGAGGACGAGGTGGTTGTTTTCTCAGACTTTGCAAGTAAAGCAACGATCTGGTGTTTGAGGACAGGGCGGGCGGTTGAGATTCGGGATCCGAAGTTCTCAGGAAAAGACGGGAAGGGGTGGGGATATCGACCTAGTGGGGATAACAAGTCTGGAAGTGGTGGAGGAGTCGTGCTCGCTTTGCTTTGCAGGACCGCCGGACAGGATTTACTGCTTCTGTTGGCCGCGAAGACATACAATGTTATCAAGAGAGTGGAGTTACCAACTCTGGATGCTGCGGGGCTGAAATGGAGTAGGGATCGGCGATGGATCGCCATCTGGGACTCGGCGTCTTCGGGATATCACCTGCACATTTACACGGCAGATGGACAGCTCTACCGGACCGTATCGCGCGAACCTACCGACGACGCCGATAGATGGGGTATCGAAGGCCTAGGCATCAAGACTGTTGAATGGGTGCCGGGTAACGAGTGGCTCGCAATCGGTGGCTGGGATAGGAGAGTCCGGATCCTTTCCACGAGGACATTCTCCCCCGTCGTCTTCCTGGACCACACCGCAGAAATTCTTGTTCCATCGGCACCAGTGTACACCGAAATGGTAGATGGTAGAGGTGAACGGAGCTACAGTTTAACACCCCAGCCAGTCGCACCACCCAAGCCCACAACCGAGAAAGGCGACAATACGATCAGGCAAGGGATTAGCATCGTATCTTTCAACGTCGACGGCACGTTGTGCGCAACAAGAGACGACTCCACGCCCAACACCGTCTGGATATGGGATCTACGGTCTCTGGGTCCGAAAACGATTCTAATCCAATACTCCCCCGTCAAGTCCCTACAGTGGCATCCCGTGGACCCGTCCCTCCTCCTCATACACTCAAACCACGACTCTCCGACTGTGTATCTCTCTTTGACACCCACCCTTTCCGCCTCAGCAGACTCTTCCCTCCCAGCGGCACCACAAATCGTTGTGCTCTCATCCTCACTTACCAAGCCCGCATGCCCGGGCCCCGCAAAATGGGATGCGCGATGGCTTCCCGTTGTCGCCGATAAGAAACCTGCTTTCATCCTTAGTCATCAACAGGCGTACGTGCTCGTGTGGCCTAACGGGAAGGATGAGAATCTTCGAATGGAGAATGACACTGGGGACGAGAGCGAGGACAGTCTGTATGATATCCTTACTGGCAAGACGCCGGTGCCAAAGTTGTATGATGATGAGGAACTGATGGACGATGAGGAGGGGCTGGATGACAGTAGAGGGTTCGAGGGCGTGGATGTGGACGGATATCAGGTGAGTAGGGGTAGCTTTGAGGACACATTTAGGGAGAAGCGGAAGCGGATTACAAGAGAAAGGAGTGTGCTGGATGAGAGTGGGTTGGATGAGATGTTCTGAGAGGTGTTATTAAAACCGGAGAGCATTTATTCGGCGTTGGTGGAAAGTCATATTTCATATACCCAGATGTACCGTATATTTGGTCCGTATCATACATGGTCATTACGTCCGTCATACTTCCTATGGCGATCATGTCCACTTCATCCCAAGTCCCGTAAAGTAAGAAGTCGAAGTCTCATAATACAGTACTGCCAAACCCCCAACAGACCGATTCCTCCCTCTATTCATCCCTAAATCCCCACCGCCCAGTCTGATCCAGACCCAACGGATTATCCCCCGTCTGCTCCTTCCCTGCAATCTTCTCCGGCCGATGCTCGTAGCTATCCTTGTTATTTCCCCCCACGATCTCCATGCGCTCATCTTGATTGCCCATCAGGGGTCCAAGGGCGGGCTTCGTGGCGCCACCCACGGCATCACCGAGGGGCTTTGTGACTTTTTCGAGAGGTGCGCCGATGGGCCTGAGGCCGGTGTTCAGGACTTTGCCTGGGGAAAGGAGGGACGATGTGAGTATGTAGTGGGTACGGGGGACGGGGGGTTTTGAAATGGGAATACAAGGTGAGGAATGCACTTACCCACTGGGTCGCCGATTGTGGAGAGGAGGCCGCCGGTCCCTCGTTTTTGTTGTTTCTCGTCGCCGCCTTCATCGGCACCAGGGTTGGGGATGTGCCGTTGTTCTTCCTTGTCTGGCATGGTTGCTGTGAATGGACGGAGACGGAAGAATCGAGTTGTTTGGTTTCTTTATAGAAAGTTAGGTAGTTGTTCCCTAAGTTCAATTTCCTTCTCTAGTTGGACGGGAGAGAGGAGGTATGGCCCATTTTATGAACATTGACGAAAGGTGATATATGAGCTGGTAGGCGGGGCTGGCCAATGACGTCAGTCGAGGGAGGTGGCTTGGTGCCATTGCGTACCCAGTTCCAAGCCCCCCAAAGGCGACCTGCTGCAGTTGCATGTACAATCTAGCGTGAAAATTATTCCTCTAAGCGGATTCTTGAGGCCTACTAAGATCGCACTACGCGCTACATTCTTGTAGCGCTTTCTACCCATTCAACCCAATAGCTAACTCTATTCCCTGCGTTCGGGTACCTAGGGTATATCCTCCCTAGTCTGCTCGATGATTTTTGCACCGTCTATATAGATGACACCCAAATCTACTATGAAGACCCAGTAGAGCAGGAGACTACGTGGCTCAATTCCTCGAGCGTCTCAAGGATGTTGGTCTTGGTGGATATCAAGAAGTCTGGGATTGCCGTGAAGCAGACCAGGTTTCTTGGGTTAATTATCAGCGCAGGAGTCATCCAGAAGCACCTGGAAAGGATAAAAGCAGTCCGTAGCTGCGTGGTTGTAGCGTCTTTCAAGGGACTCCAGGCCCTGCGCAAACGGTGCGTCTCCATTACACGTCAGTACACTGGAACGCAGTTACAAAGGGGGCCACGAAAGGATCTGATCGGCCCTTACCCTAGGGTAATGAGCGCTACGTTGGGATACGATTGGCTTGACATACATTCTTCCCAGTAGGAGCTTTTCGCCATGCAGATTTTGGCACGGGGGTGAGGGATATGAAGAAGACCATATTAATCAGTGTGATGCCGTCACCGATATAACGCTTTGGAGACACACGCAACAGCTACGCGCCTAAATTGTTACAGGATTGTCTGTAGTTACCGAATACAAGTCCCTGAGAGCCGCTTAGCTATGCTCCGTTATTGCAGGTAGGGGATCAAGCTTACGAGATTTGTTAGAAGAGTGTGACACTTTTCATGTCACTCGGATGTTGATTCTCCAACATGTGCAATCTGAAACGACGACGGTGGGGATGGGAATGTATGTACCCTTACTCCGTACTTTGCTCCAGATCTCCCGCTACCCCAAGGCACAGTGGGTCTTAGTCGAAATTTGAAACCTGACCGCAGTTTTCCCGACATGGTCTTCTCAATTGCCATGTTGTCCCTGGGAGCTGTGAGTGTGGCTTCGCACAGCCACTGTGCATGCGCCACACTTTAAAGGACGGATCGCAGCGACCGCAGCGAAAATCAACCTTGCAGAGAAGTGCAACCTCAGGCGGCAACCCACCAACAGGGCTCGGCTGTGCTCTTTCTCTATGACGGAACCTGATTTTCGTCACTCGTATCTTCGCGGGAGAAAACCTGACTCCCCGTCCTGAAGCCTCCAGAGGAGCCCAAGAGAACTAGAGAGATGTCAAAAACCAAACCGATATCGGGACCCTCTTGGCTTCGCCACATTCCTCCGCACGAGCCACCTCAACCTCCCAGTCATCCCATCTCCGACCAGTCATGCCATCGCACGTCTTTCGCACTCGGACTCACACCACGCAAAAAGTGTGGCTATGACTCACGGACATGCCCTTCTGACTGCTCCGATGTGCGCCTGATGTTGTGATGTACTTCTCTATATAAAGACGGGGTAGGCTCTCTCCTTGAAAGGTTCTCTGATTTCACTATCGCGACCTTTTCGCTTTGTGCGAAGGTTGTCGTCTACCTTTGTACCAACCCCCATCATTTCTCTCTCCCTTTCTACAGTTTTTTTCAATATGAGCAAGAGACACAACAGAAAGCGGACCCGGAGTCGTCCCCGACACCGCGATGCCGCCCACGCTCGCTCAACCCATATCCGGACCTCTTCCATGGACTCTGAGGCTTCCTATGCGTCCATGGCCTCAAACCCGACCTTCCCGCCAACCCCATCATGCTATCCCCTCGCGATCCCCCCCAACAACCAATGGAACCACTGGAACAAGATGTACTCCGCCTGGCAGACGCGGAACCACCTCCGCCAGCAGCAGGAGCAGCAGCAGCTGGCGTTGGAGGAGGCGCAGCGCCTGCGCTTCTTCGGAGGCGAGGCGGGCGACGAGCTGAGCCTTTTGGAGCCCATGTTGAGGGTTGTGACGGGCCTTTTTGATGGGGAGACGGATTACGTGGATCCTTGAGGAAGGGAACGGAATGGGGTTCCATCGGTCCTTGCAATACTCTCTCCACTCCTTCCTAAAGAAAGGCTTCTCATTTCCACTTCAACCGGAAACCGCTGTGTTCGCTCCCAGTTTTTGCGCAACAGACACAATGGAATTGTCGTCCCTAGCAATACAGTCACACGGTCAGCGAAACAAACTCCACATGCTCCAGGCAGTGACGCTTCCTAGACAAAGGACAGCACCCCCTAACAACAAAACATATTACACCCAAGATCATACACGACGATACTCCCTCCAGTCGCAGGCGTGGGAATACAACTGGACACGGACTCGCAGCAAATCCCGTCCTTCATTCGACTGAAGTGACTGGATTGGTCCCCCTATTCGTCCAGCCCTAGGACTGCGATTGTACACTTGCCCGATGAAGAAGCAAAATCATTGGACGGAAATAGGGAGAAAGAGGCAAAAGGAAACGAAGATGGACTGGTCAGGTGCTAGGCAGCTTGATGCACGCCCCAGCTCGCCGGCTGTTTGCGCTCGAGCTCAATCATGGCACGCTGCAGTTTCTACTGGCCACAAGAGGCTTCTGCTGCTGTTGTCGGGCTCGCGCATTCGCACGGGAAAATGGCTTGAGCGTCGCTGCCTGTTCCTAGACAGTCCTATCCTACACGAGATAATGGCAAGTGTACACGGTGGTGGTGGAGTCATGGGTAACATGGACCCAGTCTTGTGGCTCTCGAAGGCTGCCTTGGACGGGCAGTTTTTGAGTCAATATAAGGTTGGGAGGGGCGGACTGGAGCCTTGCAGGCAGAACTGCTTATAAAATATATCATATACCTAGGTATCTCTTCCAACTTGTATTGTTCCCATTTGCATGTGAATTCCGAAAAGAGTGGCAGCCTACGCATGCGCCGTGCGAGCTCAGAACACAGCCGTCGGCAAGCTTCCAATATTGACACTTTCAGCCTGTCGACACATAGTTTTGCAAAGATATTCAGGGTAGTAAGCGAAGTCCACCTTGGGGACTCCATTCGTTTCACTCGTAATTATTTCCTTTTTTGAAGCGACAGGTATTTGCAGCTCGCTATGCTCTCGCTTTCCCGTTCCGACAGAACTTCAATTTCATGCCTTGACAGAATCGCTCCTGAAATCATCGAGGCCATGGCATTGTTACTACTCTCCCATGACCGTGTCCATGCGCCATTTCCTCCGACTCTATTTCTTAGCAAGTGCCTTCGCGAGATCGGCCAATGCCTCGCGGCGCTTGAACTTTGCGTCCTCGATGACACCTGTAAGACGCATATTAGTACCAAACTCGCGGTACTCTACAAATACAGCAAAGGTGAAGCGAAATATGACTTACCGGCGTCAGCATCACTAGAGTAATTGCCAGTCCAGGTGATGAAGGTGTGGCCCTCGTGCTGGCCCGACGTGACGGGGTAGATGCGGATAGTGCTAACGACGGACGTGTAGCTCAAAGCCGGCTGGCAGGAAATGACCGAGTAGGTGATGTAGTGATCGATGGTCTGCGGATAGGTTGGTCAGTAATATCTTACGTGAGGATGGCGGTGCACTTACCGAATGCTCCTCCTGCTTCACGTCCAGGACGGTTCCATCCTTGAAGGTCCACCTGACAATGTCCGTCTCCGGAGATTGGCCCTTCTCCCACTCGCTCTTCTCGAGGCGGGACCACCACTTGGAGAAGTCCTGCAATTTGATGGCATGCCAGACATCGCTTGGATGGGCCTCGATGACGGCGGACTCGCGGACCGAAGTGGAGGTGGGGATTGCGTTGGCCATTGTTCGTGATCCGTGACGTGCAGTTAGATGGAGGCGGGTCACCAGAGGGTCGCAGATGATTTTGTAGGCTACCAAAGCTTCAATTATGTGGAGGTGACGTTTGCGGTGAGAGGGAAGATCTGAGATTGTCAGGTGGTTGTTGCTTTGAAGTGGTGGTGCCCAGGTTTGACGTCATTGTTGTTTGCTTTCACATTGGGAAGCTACCCCGCCAAACCAGCTGTTTCCATAGTGGGCAGAGCGGTTGAGAAAGGAGCTCAGGGCGTCTTGTTTCGGCGTTTTCGGGGTGGTTCTCGAATGCAGGTGGTTCTTTTGCTGGGTAGGTACCTCCCGTAACAAGCGTATCGATTAGAGGCTCCCATTTTCAGGAGAGTACACAGCCGAAACAAATCACGCCGGGTATAGAGCGCTACGGCCAACAAAACATAAGAAACTTCGCATAGAATGGTCATTTTCAATGCTACCTCGTGATACTATGAATGAAAGGTCCTGAAGGCCATCCGCTTATGCCTTTGGAGCCCTTGGGACCTCGTTGTTCAACGTGAAGCCAGTCAGCGAGCAATAAAAACATACTCCCCACGCAATATATTTCTATTCAAGCTCGAAAGTTGCCTGGAAGAAAGCATCGGCAGGTCTCTGTAGCGACTTGTTAGCACTTGCAAGCGAAAGAATAACAGGCGACGCCATGGTCAAATTCCAGCCTCAGAGAGAAGATTATAGTCGTCAACAACCCGCCAACATCCCAACGCCATGCCGCACAGCTTACTCCACCAAGATGTCCAGGGCTCGCAGCCTCTGTTGACTAGCCCACGACGCGAGGATCTTGCAGCCTTGTGACGGGCTGGACTCCATCCACAGTCGCCGCGGGACGTCGCCACAAACGGCTGTAGTCTCCGCTTGGTTCAGAGCTTGGAATCGAAGCTGCAAGGACGGGAATTGAGACTGCAGATCTCGGGCTAAGGATGAACTTTTTCATCGTAGGCGGACAAGAGTTGAAGAGGAAGGTGATGATGGCTCGACTCACATGAAACGACTCCCCTGCTATGACCAAGACAGCTCCTACTTCATTGCCCAAGACGCTGGGCAAGTACTCGATTTCGAGATATGTTGGGTCTTAGTTGTGGTTGTGAGCTGTTGAGGTGAAGGTGAGGTTGCTCAAGCGGAGCCTACCTAGCTCTTGTGTCAAATAATTCCTCGGCCATAAGCCAAAACCACCCTACCACTCAACGAATACAACTCTTCCTCTAAACATAGATATTTTTTAATATTTTTAAGGCATATAGCTATTACACATAAAACTACTGTTTTCTCTTTCGCGTAGAAGCATTTTATTCTGTTGCGATTCAAAACCTCTGCGGGAACAATTAAATAGGGTGGTTCGGGCTTATGGCCGAGGAATTATTTGACACAAGAGCTTAGGTAAGATCCATGGATGAGGCTCGAGCAACCCACGCTAAGCCTTTCGCAGTTAGCGCGCAGAGCAGATATTCCAGGTCGTCGCCAGTCTGGACGGATATCCTCACTGAAAAGCGTATCCCAATCATCACGAGCGAAAATATAGAAATGGCATCTTTAGCTAAGATTATAAGGTTGCGTCTATTATGCAGCAAATTTCCAAATCGTACTGTTACAGATGATAATGCTAGTTCTATACAGTAAGCGGGAAATCTATGACCATAGGCTGCAGAACAAACGCGAACAGATAGGGTAAGGGTTAATGAAACAAAGCCATAGGAATCATATGCAGGAAACAAAGACAGGCCGAACTTTTTCGCTAGTATAACCAACGCTGATGTGCCTGTCCCGGTATATTCATTGTCATGCCAATCCACCACTCTCTTCGAAATCGCTTGTGTGGTACATCTATTTGGCGATCTCGACACCGCCGGTGGCTCCGAGAGCCTTCTTGATATCTCCGTAGATGGCGAACTGACCGGCTGTGAAGTGTTAGTGACCGCATAGGCACGGAAGAAGGGAGCCGACATACCAGTCAGAGTACCAACCATGAACAGACGGGCACCAATACCGGCATAGGAGCCGCGGAGGCCGAGTTCCTTGCCAATCTTGATGAGACGGCTGGTGGTTCCCTCTCCGGGAAGGCCGGGGGTCTTGTTGATCTTGGAAAGCATGGTATCGGCCGGCTGGGAGACGATGGCGGCGGCGAAACCGGCGATGAGACCAGAGCCAAGGTTGATGGCGGTCTGGGTGCCGCCGGAGGCCGTGGCCTTGTCGACGGTGCGGTAGATGGCCTCATTGACCTTCTCGAAGACGACGAACTTGGCCATGGTGTAAGGAACCCTATTTCACATGTCAGATCAGCCTTGATGGGATTGCCGTTTGGGTCAAAACATACTGCTTGAACAGGATAGGACCGAAGCCGGAGTAGAAGGCACCGACACCCTCGTTCTTCAGGATCTTGGTGAAGCCGCCGATGAGACCATTGGCAAAGGTGGGCTCGGAGACGAGACGGATACGGGTAGCCTCGAGAGGGCAAAGAGCGATATCAGCGAAGAACTCGGCAGTGGCGGAGGAGGCGAGATAGACGGCAGTCCGGTTGCGCGACGCGGTCTCGTAGCCGAGGATGTTGATACACTGCTGCTTGAAGAATTCGTAACCACCGAACTTGAAGGCGCCCTGGAGGAAATAACCAGCAGCGGTAGGACCGAAGCCGGTGAGAAGGGCACCAGCACCCTCCTTCTGGATGACCTGCTTGAAGCCACCGATAAGACCGCGGTTGTAGGTGACGGGGTCGAGCTGGATGCGGGTCTTGACGCTGGGAGAAAAGTTAGCTTGGCAAGACAAACATGAGGGATCCCAATGTCAACACGAAGCCATTGAAGGCTCGCGCAACATGGAATGGAGTCGCCAAACGTACACGTCGACGGGGGTCAGAGCACCGTGGGTGACGGAGCAGCAGACAGCACCAGCGAAGGCAAATCGTGAATAGAGGTCGATGCCACTAGGAGCAGCGGCCGCGGCAGCGGTCTGCTTGATGGCATCCAGCTGGGTGGAGCCAGTGGACGTGGGAGGGACGTTGGCAGTCATTGTGGTTGAAGTGATGAAAACGGCCGGCGCGATTGACAAGGAATGAGCGGAGAGTGGTGGTGGGTTGGTGTTGGGTGGACGGGAGATGAAGCTGGGGATGACGGGAAAAGTTCCTCTGAGCCCAGCCCAGGGCAGGGCCAGGGTCCGCCAGGTTTTGCTTTGCGACTGAGGTCGCTCCGATGTTCCCCGAGTTGGTCCCGTCGCCCGGAGAAGCTAGGAAGGGAGGCTGGGCTGGGACAGCCTCAAAATCACTCACTTTCCCTATATTGACGACAGGACAGGCCTCGTTATTATTGCCGTCTATTGTGTATTGTTTTCTCCCCATCCTTGGGATGCGGCGCTCTCCACTGCCTCTACGCGTCCCCGTCGCATCTTCAAGAATGGCAGCGCCCTGCTAAATTCTGGATCCTCCAGGGAGCCCTACTGTGAAAGTCAGGAGGGCCATGTCGCAAGAGATGCAGAGATGGCGATATTATTATTGTGCATGCCAGGGAGTAAGTGTGCTACGACTAGCACTTTATAATAAGACTGCGGGATCGAAGCGTAGATCAAAACCTTATTGCTACTTCTCACTACAAGGACATATAATAAGATCAAACATGTGCGCTTTCCCCCCGTCTATTCCCACCATCGTTCATAGTCCATGTCCACACCTATATTCCCCCCTTTTCTTTTCCTTGGCACTGAGCCCCCCTAGGGCCCCCACGGGCCGACGGTGAGAGAATAGACTACATATTTTCACACAGGAACGCGCAGCAATTCATGGGGTGCGTCCGCATATCGGCCTCAGCTTACTCGGTTGATATGATTTTATCATTACGATTTTCTTATTGCAATCTGGGACCACCATGGCGAGTCGACAACTACATCCGGGACCAGTCAATCTTTTGTTGTTCCTGGTCTGCTAAAGCGTCAAGCCAGACTCGCACGTCCTGGAGGCTGTGCATATCGACTTCGACTCTCGGAGAGAGTATGTCTCGGATCTCTTCTACGACCACCGACCATGGTCTTTCCGGTCTCGGGTGTGGTCGCGCAGTGGAAGCGCGCAAGTGGCTCAGAACTAGCTCTCTCGTCAGTTTCGGCGGAGATGCCACCCCGACATCTTGGGGACTGTAGCGGTTCATATTCGCTAGTTCAACGGTGATGTTTATGGGGTACAGAGAGGGAAACACGGGCTCTCTTAAATATCATGAGGTCTGGGGTATGGCGTACATATTGTAGGCATACAAGTAGGTACTCATGTCTATATCTTACCTACCCTAGGGTACAGTCACTGACTGCAGCTGGAACAGTGAATTGACATTGTGAATGGACCCTCAGCTTCACCGATGGTTTGCAAACAATGTAGGGTTCGTATGACGAGATTGCAGCATCCATCTTCGAAGCACTGGCACAAAGACTCGACATACTATCTGAAAATGCCAATATGGCGGTTACCCAACGCAACACTCTATCAGCACCACACGGTTCTAGATTCCAAGGGCCCTTTGCGACGATAACAACTGCAAGACATTGGACAGGTTGTTGTACCAATGTTTAGCCTAGACAAGAGGCCTATATGCAACCGTCCCGAGTATTTGGTCGTTATCTTGGACGCTGACGACGAGGAAGAGCACTGGCATCCATCCATCCATCCATGATCCGCGAAGTTCCAAGGTGTTCCAAGGTGTCCCAAGGTTCCATCTGCAATCGCCGATTTTCCCGATCCGGCTAGCGCAGACAGCTCCGCAAACCAGAAGGTGCGAAGCCGATTCCCGGCAACTCGAACGACGACTAGTAGAAAGATGCCAGTGGGAGGGGAAAAAACCTGCAACGTCGTTATCCACACGCCAGAGACCTCCCTTCCTTCAAAGTGCGAGGCTACTACTGCCAGACCTTGCATCCCATCTTTTGAAGCCATCTCTTTTTTTCTAACTGCGCCGTCCGTCGTTCTGGAACGCCCTTCCGCGGGGCTCTGGGGTCCACTGACCATCACCGATAGAGCTCCGCATACCGACCCGACCGCCTTTTAGGGTTCTCCACTTGCTTGTCCTCCTGACTACACTATTTTATTTATCCTGCTGGCCCCTCCTCCTCGACGACCGTTGCGGCCGTTGCTGCTTTTCCCTTTCCCTTTCCCTTTTTCCCTCGCTGAGCTTCCATGTCTCTGATTCAGCATGTCCACACACAAGAGGGAACAGACAGGGAAGAGGCACTCGTCGATCTCTTCCTACCGCCCATAGAACGACACGCCACTCTTGAACGCGCCAGGGAACGTCGTCTCTCACTCGAAAGCGGCTTTGGTGGTAGCCTCAGGTCCGTACGCCGAGTCATCAGTTACGATGCCTTGAAGCCCCCGGAGGACATCACCGTCGCAGAGGAGTATGGCGGTGTCACCCAATACCACGTCTCCACCTTCAAACGTCTAGGTAAGCTAGCCCAATCCCCTCCCACTCACCTATTGTGTACACGAATATACTAACCCTCCATCATAGCGCAGGTTATCACTACAGTGCTTGCATGCTGGTTTGCCAGCGGCATCGTCTTTGGTTTTGCCGCCCTCAAGCCCATCCTCATCAATGAGGGCGTCTTCCGCGAAATGTGTGACCAGGATGAACTCGATGCCGGTGTCGAGGTCTGCTATAAGCAGGATCTAAGATTGAACTTCTTCTTCAGCCTCGCGTCCACGACAACTAACGTATCTGCACTGCCCATAGGTGCCATCCTAGACCGCTATGGGCCCAAAGTATGCTTCTTGTTTGGCAGTGCCTGTCTCGCCATCGGCAGTATCCTCATGAGCCTCGCGTTCCGGGTCGACGAGTTCGACGGCTACACAATAGGCAATTTCTTCTTAGCACTCGGTGGCTCGGCCATCTTCTTGCCTTCCTTCCAGATTGCCAATGCCTTCCCTAAATATGCCGGAACCATCGTTGCTACTGTTACCGGCGCCTTCGACGCTTCTGCCGCCGTCTTTCTCTTCTACAGGCTCGCCTATGACGCGACTGGCGGAGCTTTCAAGCCCCAGACCTTCTTTCTAGCCTACCTCGTAGTTCCACTGGCGATTGTCGTCGCCCAGCTTACCTTCCTGCCGACCGAAAACTACAAGACAACCCCACAGCTCGAAATGAAGATTGCACGGGCAGAGGATGCCACCCGGGATGTCCATTCCTCGGACGAGGAATTGCCTGAAGATGAAGTGTGGGAAGCCCGGAAGACCAGGAGCCTCCATCGGAAACGAAGGCTCAGGAAACTCGACGACCTGGTCGGTGGGCCAGATACTCGGAAACACAGAGAAGAGCAAGAGGAGCACAAGCACGAGGTGTCCGGCGTTTGGGGTGCTTTGCACAACAAATCCGCAAAAGAGCAGATGCTCAGCCCCTGGTTCTATCTTCTCGCTCTCCTGACTGTTTTGCAGATGATCCGCATGAACTACTTCATTGCTACGATCCGCGAGCAGTACACGTATATGCTCGGCTCTCCCGTTCTAGCGGCACGCATCAATGAGCTCTTCGACTGGGCACTCCCCATTGGCGGCGTCTTGTCAACGCCTTTTCTCGGCATCATGCTTGATAACCTCAGTACGCGTGTTGTTCTCTTCCTTCTTACTCTCATCATCACCGCGATCGGAGTGGTCGGGTCCCTACCCGCTCTCTGGGCCGGCTATGTTAACGTTGTGCTCTTCTGCCTTCTCCGCCCTTTCTACTACTCGGCCATGTCCGACTACGCCGCCAAGGTCTTTGGATTTGCCACCTTTGGCCGCGTCTACGGGACCATCATCTGCTTCTCTGGCCTCGTCAACTTGTGCCAGACCGGCATCGACGCCCTTACCAAGGGGACTTTCGATGGCAACCCGATCCCCGTCAACGTGTTCCTTGCTGTGGCAGGCTTCGTCCTTGGAACCGCTCTCGTGGCGTACGTGAGCGTCCAGACCCACCGCATGAGGAAGAAGCTCGCGGAAGAGGATGCCATGACTGTGACGGACATGGACAGTGTCCTCGACAGCCTCATGGAAGAGGACGAGCCAGAAGATTACGGCACTATACAAGCCCCGGCCAGGCACATGTAGGGTCTGTTCTCGGCGCACTGCACAGGCCGACTATCGTCATTTAGAACGCCGGTCGTCAAAGGTCGTTCCTGGTCTTGTCTCCGTTTTTCAACCTTTAGTGGATTCTGCATACATGGCGTCCTGGGAAACAGTATAAAAACGACGGATCCCTAATTATCGTCCATCAACTGAATACCCGGGGTTTCCCTCTTGTTCTTCAAAGCCAGCGTCTTTGGTTTAGTCTGGTCCGGGTGAGCATCGTTTCTTGTTTTGGCGTTGCAGTATGGAAAGCTTTCCCTGATAAAGATACTAGTAGTTAGGTAGTAATTCTATTCTTCTCTGCCCTATTGTTCAAAAGCCCAGTCCGCGATACCGAAGATGGCTAGCGTCTCGCATCGCATGGAAAACCTATAAATAGTAACTCTTGCAACCTTGCAGAATGAACATTATAGAACGATGCCTGACAGTGAGGTCTGTCACTGCGACGGGGACCGATTCGGGAGCTCTCACGCTTCTTCGGACCTTTGTTTTGAGGGAGAGCAATAATGGGAGACCGGGCACAGATATATTGGTGGGAATGAGCGGAGTATAGCCGACATGGATATGGATGCGATGCGCCTGTGGGAGCTGCATAACAGAAGCAATGGCACGGATACGAGGACCTCGTATCGACGGTAAAGCGTCCCATCGAGAGGCATCCAGATTCCAGCTCTCGAGAGTCGAGCCTCCGCCTTTGAGGAGTGGGCTTGAATGGTTCTCGAACCCCCTCCATTTCTTGTCTAGGTGCTCATAGCGCGCACTCTACCCTACTGTGGAGTGCACTGCCACCACCAGCAACCATCTCGCGGCGCCGAGATGGTGGTAGGCTCACGTCTGCAATTGCTGCCCAGCAGGAGGTGGTTTCCGCACGTGCATCTGGCTAGCCGGCTGGGGCTGAACCTTGGAAGAAGCACCCAGGGCAGGTCGCAAGTGAGATGGTGGTCGGTGGTCGCGCTCCAGTGAGCGGGTTACAAGAGGTGAGCTGTGTATGCTGCCTTACTACTCCTCCGACCTAAGCCCAGCTTGAGGCCTCGTCCATCCTAATCACGAGACCGCCTGCTGATCAACGCTTAACTTTGACCTTTGGCCTTTGAACTTTGAAAGGCGCGCGTCCGTCATTGCCGTTTATTCTTAGCTGAGGCCCGTCAAACTAGTACTGGTCGTTCCCTCCGCCCCGCCCCCTCTCCAGCTTCACAGGCTCACAGGCTCACAGGCTCGCAGCTCGCAGCTTCCACCTGCCTGTCGCGAAGCTCTTGGCCCTCAAACCACCGGAGATGCCTTCAAAGTTCTCATGGCCAAAGTCGAATCGCGCCCACTCGTCTGCCGAAAGTTCTGGTCATCCCTCTCCCGTCCCTTCTGGTGAGTGAGCGGCTTGCAGTCTAGACACCTCACCAGTTCGTGCGGCTGACGGAACCATTGACAGTGAACAACGAGGTCGCATCCCAACAACCGCAACCTCTGCCCCCTAACCAGCAGCCCTCGATACAACAGATTCCCCAGAGTGCGATCGAGCCTGCCTACAGCCACCAATTCCCCCAACGCGCCACCAGCCATCGTCACTCGACCCATCTCTCCCTCGACCAGACTGCGCAGCACGTCCAAGGCGGACCTCCCTCGGCAGGCTCACAACACTCGCCGGGCATCGAGCAACGAAGGGGTTCCTATCAGCCTCAATCGACCCCGTACGGGCAGCACGAAACGCATAAGAAGTCCTTGGGCAGTCGCATCACCGCTCGGTTGACTGGCCATAGCAAAGACGGCGAAGAGCACGGCCGGCACTCGCACAAGAACGGCCTCGGACGGCGCGTCTCGATCAGGAGGAGTGACGGTCAGCCAGACAACTATTCACAGAGCCACGACAGATTGCAGACCGGAAAGTGGAATCAGAGGCAAGGCTCGAGCCCCCACCTGCCCACGTCAACAGAGCAGGACGAGAGCAACTTGGAGTTGGATCCCTTCTTGCAGCAGGGCGACGACGACACGCCAGAGCCGCCGCCAAAGGATATCCAATACCAGCAGCATTCGCAGCGGTTTGCCCCGAACGCGCTTCCGCAGCAGTACAATCGGCCCCCACTCGCGAGAGTGGAAACCGAAGGGAGCTATCACACTCAGGGCGGGGTAGAACAACAACACTACAGCCCCGATCACCACCAGGGTACTCCCACACCACAGCAACCCCCGCAACAACAATACCAGAGCTACCAGCCGCCTGCCCTGCAGCAGCAGCAGTCTGCTACCGAGTATCAGGCCTTCAATCCTCAGACCGCGCCTAGCCCCCACCCCAGCAACGCATCCCACGAGCTGATCCAGCCACAGCAGAGCTACTACCAGTATTTACAGCAGCAACCCCTACAGCAACAGCACCTCCAACAGCAGGTCAACCAGGATACCCAACAATCCTCGCCTCACTATCAACAGCAATACTCGCCTCTGCCTCCACTCCAGCAAGCTCAGGACTTTTCGAACCCTCACGGGCAAGACGTCCGTCCACCGTCGCAGCATCAAGAAATTCACCTAGCTCAGACAACTCGCACGCTCTCTCAGAGTCGTCCGAGCGATACCTCCAGTCTGCAACAGCTTCGTCCTCCCTCGTCGCAGCAGCTTGCGCCGCCTTCGCCTGTCCAGCAGCCCCCACCATATCAAGCGTACGACGCTCAGCAGCAGAATCGTCCCTCTCAGACAGTCGAGGTTCACGCAGAGAGCACAACACAGCAAGGTCAGGACAGCATGCCCGCGGGCCAGCAGCGTAACACGCTGCGGAAGGTCAATGAAGCGGGTGGCCCTCCCCCTGGCGCACCTTCTCGAGAGTCTTCGCTGTTGCAGCAGCCGTCGGCGAAAGGTCAGAATCATGGGAAGCCGCCGGTTTCTCCTGGCGTTGCCACGTTTGGCGCTAACGTGGTACCGACAGCTTCTCAAGGTCAGCCATATCGAGGGGAATCGCAGGGACAGCAGGATCAGGTCACCGAGATGGGTCGAGCTACGCCTGTGCCTCGCTCCACAAGCGACATATCGGAGGAGGAAGTCGCAAAGCTTCGCAACGATTTGGAGACACTACGTGAGTTTGTTTTCTCTGTGACTGGAAGGTGGAGCTAATGCTCATGGCCAGGCGAGAAATATCAGAAGGTGAAGAGGTACTTCTTTGACAAGGAAGCACAGGTGCATGCGCTCCAGAATACTCTCGCAAACCAGCGCATGTCCCTGTCTCGCACATCAATGGATGATAGCGAGTATGCCACTCGCTTCAGCCGGTTGGACGGCCTAATAGCACAGCTGTCGTTCGCCATTCGGAAGGACTGGAAGTCAATCCCACCCTGGCTACAGACTGTAGTCAACAAGAATGCCGTCGAGACGGGTAAGCAGGAGATGACCGCCGTGGGTAGAGCCTTCATCTCGTCCTGGCTCGTTGAGAACATCTTCGATAAGTATTTCCACCCGGACTTGGATCCTGGACTCTCGACGCAGCTCAAGACCATCCAACTGAACATTCGTAAACTATCACCACCTTGCCACACGGCAGAGGATGAGGAGGCTCTGGTAGCAAAGGTGGTCAACTGGCGACTGGCGACGCTGGAGGGCCTTGCAGAAGTGCTACGCTCACCGCAGTCACCTACCAACCGTCAGCATTTGGTTGAGACCCTAAATGAGAGCCTCATAGGGTCTCTGCAGATGTACCTGAACGACCCTGCACCTGCAGATCTCAATGGCGGCGTGCCCATGATCATTGAACTAGCAGTCAACGTTGCACAACATCTTCCTCTCGAAAGTCGCGAGGTGCATATCGAGTACTTTCCGCCTGGCCACGGCCTGGTCTCCGATTACATGAAGATGGAGACGGGTATACCCGCTCTGACGAACCCCATTCTGGAATTCGAGGACGCGGCTTCCATGAGGAGTGTAGCCTCTAAAATGGACGATGCGTCTTCGCTCGCTGAACAGCAAGACGGGCAAGCCCACCAGAGCGACCAGCTGCCCAAGGAGGGCGGCAGCGGCGGCGAGAAGAAATGGGGCATGTTCGGCTTTGGCGGCGCGAAGAAACCCGCACAATCCCTCTCCCAGCGTGATAAGCGCGAGTCTTCGCTCGGTCAAGGCGGGAGTCAGCAGAGTCTTCAGAATCAGAATCCACCGGGCAGCTCTAGCGGAGGTAGAGAGGAGCAGCAGGCGCCGAGGGTAAGAATGGCAGTGGGTGTGGCGGTGCAGATTAGAGGAAAGAGTATCCTGGTCAAGGCGCCGGTGTACAGTACCTAGCGGAAGTGTGCTTTGGATTTGGCACTGTTAGCGGGCCCGCACTTGAATTGACAGCGTTCGGCGTCAGAGCCAGCGAGTTGGGGTTCAGGAGTAGCATGGTCATATCTTGGTCTTTTTTCTTCTTTTTCTCATATCATTTTCTTTTCAGTTCCTGATACACCCTTTGAGTTAGAGAGTTTATACCAACTTCTTGAGAGCTTGGCGTTCTTTCTGCTGCACGAAAGTGCCATTTAGGGGAGACTAGTTTTGGTTTGGTTGAGGAGAGGGAGTTCTATGTATGCCGATACCCTCGCTTGTTTATACGGTTGTTGATAAAGGTAGTCTGTGATGATGAAGGACTGCCCGAAACCTGTGGGACATTTTGAAAGATGGATGCGATAGTCAACAAACCTCTGTGTGTTTGTGTTCCGTTGTTCGGTTCATTTGAGTTTGACCGCGACGAAGCGATTGTTCCATGAAACACGAGAAACACGGGTTTAATATGAATTGGTAGTCTCCGCCGGCATGGAATGACGAAGCAATACTTAGATTTCAAAACTGTAAGGAGATGGAACGTAGAACGGCAAGAAATCGAACTCTTGCAAGCGAGTAGCCCACAGGCGCGTCCTACAGCTCCACTTATGGCCCATCGTTTCCTCGGTAGGCGAGGCTGGAATCGGAGTGTCGTTCCGCCCTCGCCGACTCGTCGGATCTCTTTACACGTCTCATTCAACGCCGGCAAATCAACAAAGCACAATCCATCTAGCCATAGCCTTCCACAATGCCACGCGCTCCATCAGCGCTCATGTTACTCCATGCTTTAGAAATATAATCCATGGATACAATTCTCTCCCAACAAATAGCATTGGCTGAATGGTCTAGTGGTATGATTCTCGCTTTGGGTTTCCGATCTTCAAGATCATCACCTAATATGCGAGAGGCCCCGTGTTCGATCCACGGTTCAGCCCGACGTATTCTTTTTCGTCTCGATCCCTCCTCCCTTTTCTCTTGGAGTTCGTCCATCCTAACGTTTTCGAGTTTCGTCGTAGGAAAGAAGACCCGAGGTATTATTTATTACTTTTGTTTTCTTTTGTTCTTACATCCTCCTTCCTGTGCGTCATATGGCCTGGAGCGCGGTGGGTGGTGGCGGCGACAACGATGATCTAACCGACGGGATTTTTTTTTTGGTTTGCGGCGTGCTCTTCTCCCCTTCGTTGTTCAAGTTCTTCTTATGTCCAGGACAGTCGGAGGGGGTCTGGGAAGCAGCGACGACGAGATTCGCATCGTCTTTCTGGTTTCGGCGGACAAGGGAACGCGCGAAAGGCGTGGGACGTGTTACGCATTCGTCAGATCTCTGTGTCATTCAAGCTCGTTGGGGTCTCCCGCCTCAGGTTGACATAGTCTTCACTCCCCCTTGTCCAAACTCATTCTCTCCGACTCGCCGGCCGGACGAAGTTCGAGGAAAGCAAATCGATAGCAGCGGCTAATCATATGACAGAATGCACTATTGTAAGTGATTAGATATGAGCGCAGGGGATTATAGGTGTGGTGGAGGAGAATTTGAATTAGGGTTCGAGAAAGAAGGAGCGAGGGAGCCAGGAGGAAGGAGCTCTCGGTGTGGCTCGAATTTTGGAGGACCGGAGACGGGGGAATTGTTTGCTCAACAACGTATCTGTGACCTGCCGCGGACAGTTGCAGGCGAACAGCGCCCTTCAGTGGAGCAGAAATCTCAGGGCATCAAAAAGGGCAATCTCGTCGGATGTCGAAGTGTCCGATGGTGAATGCACGCGATGAACAGCGTCCACGGGCACATAGGTACAGTGCAGCAACCCCTAATTCGCGGAAGGCCCGCTTCAAATTCTTTTTTAGACTTTTGTTATTCCGACAATTTTAGCTCGCTCTCTAAATTGTCAGTGCAGGTCGTTCATCGTCCCTGCTACTGGTGTTAAGCAAAATATCGCCTTGGTCAAGATCGCCGCTCTAATAATGTAATGGGCTTCTAACTTTCCATTTTACACTTACGCAGACGTTAAAGGCCTTTGATAAAGCCGTACATTGCTTCGTGTGTCATGATACTTGCATGGTGAAGTGTGGTGTATCATGACTAGAATGAAACTTGACATCTGCTTCTGCCAGCGGGCCCCTAGAAAGTTTGTGGAATAGGGCCTTTTACCTGCCACAATGATAAGTTCTTTTTCCATACGCAACCTGACTTGTTTCAACTCATTGCATGTCCAGGTGCGCGATGGTGAATACACGTGATGTGCACGACATACATTTGGATGCTCCTCACAGCACGACTGTACGCCGGACACTCATAACCTCGCCTTCTCTTGCTGCACTTCCGCCCGCAATGCATCAGCTCCCACCTTCGCCGCCTCTTCATTCAATGCATCCAACTCCGCCCGGACAACCGGAATCCCCTCCCGCACCCTCTTTTCCCTCGTCACCAACTCAATCTCTCCCGGGAAGTAAATCCTGTCGACGCCCTCGGCACGCTCCGCCCCCGTCACCCTGTCATACAGGTACTGCATCCTCAGAGCGAACTCCTCCCGACTGAGAAACAGATCGGGACGTATGGCGAGGAGGAAATGACCAACATCGCCGGGCCGAGAGGGATCGTATGGACCTGCTACATTCCCCGCAAACGCACTGCCGGTCAGCACTCCTGAAAAGACGTCCATCATGATAGCGAGTGCGGATCCCTTCGGTCCACCCATGGCTAACATGACGCCCTCAAGCGCATCGTGAGGGTCTTGAGTTGCTCTCCCATGCTTGTCCAACGCCCAACCACGGGGAATCTGCTCACCCCGTCTCAGTGCCCTATACACTTTGCCCCTAGCAGCTACGCTAGGCGCCATATCCATGATAAATGGCCGGCCCCTAGGACCCCCAGGTGCACCAGCGGCAATGGGACTCACGCCTAACAGCTTTTCCTTCCCGCCGTAAGGCGGCAGCGCAGGCGAGGAGTTCGTAAACACAAAACTCGCCATGCCAGCGTCGAGCGCTTGTTGCACGACCCACGCCGACATGCCGAAATGATTACTATGCTTGACCGCCACGAGGCCAATTCCCAATTCACCCTGCGCCATGCGTATAGCGGCAGCCATTCCCATATGCGCAGCGAGAAAACCGAAGCCATTATGCCCGTCGACAAGAGCAACGGCGGGGGTTATCTGTTTGAGCGTTGGGGAGGCATGCGGGTCGAGAACACGGTGCCGGATGCGCGCAATGTATGAGGGTAGGCGGTGGATACCGTGAGTGTCATGGCCGCGGAGGTCGGCTTCAAGGAGGGCAGAGACAATGATTTTGGCATTAGCTTGTGGCACGCCGTTACGAACGAGGACGTCTACGGCGAAATGGTGAGCTGCGGAGGGCCTGAGGAGGAGAAATGGGTCAGGGGATGGCATGGTAGGGTGTGCGGAGTTCAGGCTGTGGCGTTCGTTGAGCTCCGTTCTTTGTCAAAGTGAAGAGCTGGCATGATGAGGAGGATTGGATCCGCTCTCGTGCTGTTGGAAAGCTGAAGAGATGTTGACGATGGCATCGAGCCGTTAGTGGCACGGACTAGATCCCGCGTGGGGGTGGGGGGAGACAGACCAAACTGCTCACCTACAGGAGGAACATCTTGCGCCCAGATCCGCAAAGAGCGAACTCCCATTAGACTGGACTACATTGCTAGGCATTACCTGGTCGGTAAGACTAACGCCCAAAGACAAGAGGATTTATCAAGCATTAAAGAATGGTAACAAAACACAGGTTTTTCGCTAGATCATACCAAGATAAACGAATGCTGAACGGAGCTTGATGACCCAAGATGTACAATACAACGCCCAACTCCCCTAGCAAAACCGTCCTTGTAGTTAATTTTTACCCCTTTATTCTTTACTCCTCATCTTCCCACTGCTCCCTCAACCCCGCCTCCCCCTTAACCAACCCCTCCAAATTGCCCCTAACACTCCATTTCACATACCTGCTCCCCTCCTCCGGTTTGCCTCCCATTCCCACCGCAGAAATATCGCTCCCACCTCCTTCCCCTTGAAACCAGTGCCCGAACACCGGCGGCTGCACAACTACACACATAGGCACAGGCGCAGCATCCTCGAGCTGTGCTCTGGATTTGCCACTGCAGTAGTCTGACAGGGCGAAGTCGTATCCGTGCGAGAATTCACGGATGCCAAATTCGTAGAGGAGTTTTCGGGCACCTGTTTGGGTGACGGCGTAGGCGATCGTGCAGAGGGTGGTGTTTGTGCGGTGGACAAGACGGGTGTGTGGCGGATAGAGGGTGGCCATGGGGTCAAGCGGAGCTGAGCGTACGGGTCTTAGGTACTTCGGTAGAGGAATCGTAGGGTCATTGGAGATGAGGACGCGGTTGGGGGAGGCGGGTGACGGCGGCGGGAGAGTAGCGCCGCAGTGACCGAGCCAGAGGACGTCCCAGGCGAGAGCATAAGGGGTGTGGTCAGAAACCTTATGCAGGCGCAGGGAGGAGAGATGAACAGCAGAATGGTCGGCCAGGCCAGCTGGAGAGAGGCTCTCCTGAGGCGTTCGTTGTTGTGGTGCGTGGAGTTCCTCTTGAGAGCTAAGCATTGATATATGAGGAACTGCAGGACTGATGCTCGATAATTGCGAGCGAATGCGGAAATCCCAATCAGCGTCATCCTCCATGATCAAGGCGGAAGTGAGATTCTGCTCTACGATTCTAGGACTGTTAGCGTCTGTCCAAGGGTCGAATCCATGGATGCATTGCGATGGTGTGCATACGTTCGAAGGGCATTCATATGCGCCCGCCACGAGCCCTTCAACCCGTCAGACAGCTGGCGATGGCTGCCCGGTGGATACGCCTTCTCCCGGATGTCTTCAGCTTGAATTCCATCGATCCAGTCCAGTGAGATGCCGCTGTATGAAGCAGCAAGGGAAATGGAGTCCTTTCGATCTGTCCGCCAAGGTGCGTTGATGACGAAGATCTTCTCGAACTACATTTTGTCAGGTACAGCTCTCGCAAATCGCATCCAGATGGGCGGAAGACATACACCTAGTGTAGCATTTCCGATACCAACTCCAGTACTCCGCAACCAAGGGTGTTTCGTCAAGCCAAATTTGGGATACTTATGCCCTTGATGCTCAAATCTCACAACGAAAAGAATGACCACCGCGCACAAAGCCAGTGCCAGGCAAAGACGGCCATGGCTCTGCGACGGCATACCGAAGTCTCCAGCTAGTCATCGATACGCAGAACGCTCAACAACGCAGCACTTTTCTGGGCGCAAGGCCTCTTTAACAGCGCAAAAAACAAGACATTGGCGGTAACAGAAGAAAATCAAAGATGACAACCGACAACTACAAGAGCCGCAACCCTGGAACCTGGTGTTGCGCTCGTCGATCCCACCCGACTTACGTACCATAGATTGCAGGCTAAATAGAAATGCGACTGGGTCAAGTCCCCTCTACATGAATATTACTCTGTGGCCCGTGTTGGGTAAATACCGGCGTATATATATGTGAAACCTGCGTCTTGGAAAACATAAAAGAACTGTGGTTTGCACCACTCGAGGGTCGAGATGTACCTCCAAGAGCTCGGCGAGCTATGGAGCAGCCGATCGTCCCGTGTTGGCAGTTCAAGAGAGAAATAACTCAGTAATTGAAGGCTCGTTGGGCGAGCATCATTCGGCGACCCCATCCTCCGTAGATCCAGCTGACGGCGTCGGCCATGTCGTTGTAATATGGTGTCCAATCTTGGATTCTGGTCAGAACGGATTTTTGAAAGCTAAGAAAAACTGGACTCGTCAAATGCGAGGGGTAAAAGGCTCCAGGGATAACCAAAGGGTAAGATGGTGTTGTCTAAAAGTTTGAGATGTTTGACCGGCTGCGGTCAATGCGATCGCGATCTTGAAATTAAAAGGGGATATCCGCACAGAAAAGCGTACGCACCTTTCCTTTGAAAGCCTCCCGCAGCATTCTTCATCTCCTTCCAATTTCTCCACGGACTAAGCCTCATGCTCCCCAATTGCGCCACGGCCTTATACTTCCCTCTCCGGGCCACAACCGTCACGATACCTTTTATATCCTGTCCCACTTTCGCAAGCGTCGGGTTTAGAATGACTTCATGTCCTGGTGTCGCTTCCCAAGGCAACAATACTGTTGGCTCTCCAGGTACGTACCCCGTTGTCTCCTCCTCTGGCGTGATAAACATTGAGACATCCGCGCCCGAACACTTCCCATCCCGTTCCAAAAGCATTTGATGCCAATTCTCCGGCTGAGACTGCCTCTTCTGCCTGTGATCGTAGCCACTAGTCATGAAGTCCGTGTTTGGCGTTATGTAGACGAGCTCTCTCCAGCCGTCACTCTTCAGCAAGGCTTCAATGTCAAAGTAGGTAACCACATCACGCCATCCCTCTACGAGTCCAAATCCGTGGAAGGCATCATCAACGGTCAGTTGGTCCAGATTCAAGCCCGCGAACAACTTGATTGCATCGGCGAAGTAGTACATATGGCGGAATTCGGTACAAGAGGAGCCATGCAAGGGGAACGGGAACGACGTCACGCGGACGTGACGGAGGTGAGTGATATGGTTTTGGTGCATGCTCATCAGAGTTTCAATGAACGATTCTGTGCCGTGGAAATGGAGGAGTGCTTTTTGCGGGAGTAGCCTCCATGCCTCTGCGTAAATGGTTTTGCAGGTTAGGAGGAGCGCCGCCCGGTTTTGGTTGTGCCTGGTGCCATCGTGGCCGTGCCCGTGGCGGATCACGTAGGAGCTGAAGAGGTGTTCGTAGATGAGTTGGCGGACCTCAGTGGGAAGGGACATGAGATTGGTCGACATTGTGGGACGAAGAACTGTTTGGGTGTTTGGGTAATGTTAGGAAGGGAGAGTAGATTGGTGGACACGAGGGGTGTGGAATGGAGGTGCTTCGGCGTCCGCAGTGGTGACGTTGATAGTGGAGTCACGCCGAGCGCGAAGCTTGTGTGATGTCAGCTAGTGACAACGAAAAATGATAACTGAGTATGCACAGCGGACGGTGAGCGAGGAAAAGTTGAGCAGCGGAACAAAGGAGTACCCGAAAAGTATTCAACGGATCTGGTAGCTGGATTGGAATTGATGGACAGAAGCACGACTTTTATAAGAAGATGCCCGAGATACCGTCACGCCCAGTACGAATCGGCGGTCCGGACTACATCTGCCGCCAGTCCGGTACGCACACCCGCCGACAATCAAACATCAGCAGGTCGAAGGCGTCATCGCTTTCACATGCTGGACGCTGTGGCACTGTGTGTCGCTGGCAGCTCGCTTGTCCACTGGACATGTCTACCTAAAGATCCATGCAAAACGCATGTTCAGTAACCGCCAAGTCGCCATCCCACCTATGGTTGCGAGGTTCAAAAGGGTATCAATGCATGTGCGTTGTTCCAGCTCGGTCTCCTCCCGTTGCCCCCGCTCTGGACCTCAATCGATTCCATGACGGCCGCGGCCCCGTTCTTGCTCCTGAAGCTTCTTCTTCTGCCACTGCCACTCCACGAGCACAGGCAGGAAGTGCCATAGGTCAAACTCCGGCCAAAGACAATCCAAGAACACAATAGACGTCTTCTCATGGCACTGCCAAAGCATGAAATCGCTTAGCCGTTTAACTCCTGAAGTACGGATCAAAAGGTCAAGTGGTGGAGCACCAGCAGTCAACATATTGTCGGTCAATGTCTCAGCTGTGATCGTTTCAGGGTCCCTATATACGGGCGACATTCCCTGATCATCATCCTGATCCGACGGGTTGATGGCTGTAGACGTGGCGGAGGACTGTTCCCCGTCAGCGGCGCTGGAGTTGCCCTTGGAGGATGACGGCGACGGCGACCGCGATGACTGCAGTTCAGGCATATCTTCCGGCACGGTTTGGAGCATCTGTTGGCGGATATGTTGCGTTATGTGCGTCTCGGAGAATGGGCGCTTCGTCGGCGGTGAAGGTCCTCCTATGGGCTTGCTATATGTCTCGACCGTCTTCCTCACAGCTGTCGTAATCTCGTCGCGGGAGGTGTAGGGAAAGCAGACATTCAGGATGGCTCTGGAGAGAGAGTTGTTAGCGGCGGACTACGGTGGTGAGGCTTTTGGAGAAGCACTTTTTGTTACCCGCCGTCAGGGCTACGGCCTTGTCGATGGCTTCCAATACGTCCGGTTTGACCAAACTGCGCTGCCCAAGGACACGAATAGATGCACCGTATCGATCAAGCAGTGCACCGTGTTCGGACAATTGTTCCAGCTTCACTTTCGCCATGCTCATGAGCGCATCGACCTCATGTTTCGAACGCTTGAAGTTCTCTATACTAAAGGCGTAGATTGTAACGACCTTGACGCCGGTTTTGTAGCACACTTCGAGAATCTATTACGGGCCTCAGTACAGATGACTCCATCAAAGGAAATGGTCATACCCGCGCCAAAGACTCGAAACCCAGATTATGCCCTTCTACGGTCTCGATGTGGTGGTTCCGCGCAAAGCGTCTGTTCCCATCCATCACAAATGCGACATGCTGAGGAATTGGCCCTTGTCTGAGAGCACCAATGAGGAGCTCACGTAGTTGTCGAATTCCCCAAACCACGGGTGGCGACGATGCGATCCATTTGTGTATCCGGGAGTTGTGGAGCGAGTCCGCCATGTGGCAGTACGAAAAGGTTTGTGCAGGATGATGTGGAAGGGCAGTGCGGCGCTATAACGACGGCGAGCGAGGTTTCGGGACAGATTCAGGAAGTGGGTAGCATAAGGTGATTTCTATACTGGAGAGTAAATACAGGTCAATGGCTCTCGGGGGACGTAAGACGTCGAGGCGGTGCTTGGGATGTGACGCGCCTCCCCGTCCAGGGGGGTGGGACGAGACGAGCCCTCGGCTGGTCATCTTCACCTGGGCAGGTACCCTGCATTCGTATCACCGATGCTTCCCCTGCGCAAATGTTCGAGGCAATGTGAACGAAATGGAGCTTGAGCAATTTCGGACCTAACATTGGCCAAAGAAGAGGTATCCATTATTTGCGACATCCTTATTATATGCCCAACGAATGCGGCCTCTGAATCAAGGTCCGCCGTGCCAAGGCTCGCCTAGACTGACACGTGATTTGGGTGTGCTCAAACCTTTCCAAGGTTCCCAGTTCCGTTGACGGTCTTTCTTACTTACACATCATCCTCTCGCAGAGGCATGCTCGAGGAGCAGCCCACTCGGCTCACAATACTATTGGCATACTTTTACTATTCATGGCCGATCAACTTGGGTCTCCGGTCCTGCATCTTGCGGACCAAATCGCGGAGGGTTTTGCGGCTCTGAGTGGGGAATACCAGGTTCTCCTCGACCAGCAGAAGCAGCTGGAAAGCAAACTCTCCTGGGTGAAACAGCAGGTATGCATACTTCCTTATTCCTGTTTCTCCTTCCATGATGATTACCTTTAGCTCTAGACCTGCAGCTGCCCTGCAGCTTTGACAGACACTTCACAATATCCCTGATCTACATTCATGCTACGCTCATTCAATCGTCTTGTCACCCGAACATCTGCTGATCCGCTACAGTATTTAGACCTCCTCAAAAAGTTTAGCCCTAGTACGCTCGCTCAAGACCACCGGGCCTTTCTCGAAGAGCTGGAGCTGGCTGGGTCAGATCCACCCCATCTGCACACGCCCTGGCTCGATCACGTTAGCCAAATTGAGGAGGGCGAAAGACAGCAGAGTGCCTCAATAATTCGAAGGGCGCAGACGGCGATAGGGAAGCTCCATGCCACAGAAGATAAAGGTGTCAGGATATGGAGTGGCCCCTCGGCAGATGTGGAGAGATCAAATGCCTCCCGTAAGTCTCCCAACGTGGATATGTCTGCGATGGAGAAAGACTTCACGACCGTGGGTACCCCTAGTAAGCTTGGGTGCCCGTTTGCTGCCGGCAGTCGACGGCAAAGTTCAGTGGCGACCCCAAGAAGCTCCCTGTCGAGGCTGAGCCAAAAGGGAAGACGCTCCAAGCGGCCTTCCTTCAATGATCCCATCCGCGCCGAGATTTGCGGGAATGACATGGTGTCGGCGCCGGAATCCGTCGAAGGTTCCGCACCAGTGTGTCCTATCCGCTTCCTAGATCAACACGCCCCCGAGGAGGTAGCCAAGTACTTCGAGAACCACAAACACGAGATTCCTCGGAGCCATGAAATTTGCATTAAGCGTTTCCAAAGTAACGCTGAGCATATAGAACAATTGGATCGCAAGTATGGCAATCTGGTGAGCATGATCCAGGGGCTGGGCCAGAAGCACCAAGGATTCCTCCCTCCGGAGCCAGATGAGGATGATGCTGAAGTTGATGCGCCTGAGCCAGAGGTGAAGACGGATAAGCGGGTACACAGCTGGGCTGAAGAAGTTTCCGCCAGTTTGCACGATGTCAACCACGACGTCAACCCGGATAAAGTCGGTCCTCCTGAAGACGGCGTTGAAGAAGCAAGGCTACCTCATTTCGACAGGCCCTTGAAGGAAGTCAGGGTTGGGGAATCCCCCAGTCGCCCCTGGGGAATCTCTATTCCCGCAAAGTATACAGACAACCAGAGCTCATCTTCGGTCGGGTCTGCACCTACGGCATCCCCTCGTTCGCCGCTCGAAGCGAACGTCAAAGCACCTGGAACATCGCAGAAGCCGTCCAAATGTCCATTTGATCATCGGGCTTTGGGTAGGATGGCAGAGGCAAAAGACGACGCGCACGCCGAGGAACCTGCACCATCGCAAGCAGCTGTCCATGCGGATCACGCTACATCGAGACCTCCCCCGTTGCATACGAGTGGGCAACCAGAGCCTCCTCCTAGGACTAACCCGCAGGTGGTGCCTCAAATGGTGTTCAACGGGCCGGTGTTTCTCGGCTATCCTCCCGATCAACTGATGACGATATTGCAGAACAGTAACTTGGGGAGCACAATGCGCTGAACGATGATGAAAGACGTGTTGCTCTCCGTCTGGAGGGACACGTTCTGGTGGGATTACGGCGTCCTTGCTATTTGTACAGGTAACGTAATGGCTTTGACACCGTCAACTCTCAAGTTCAGTTTCAATGTGTCGTGTGCGCTGCTGCCTCTCTCTTCCCGGCCGGAACCACGAAGCGACCCAGCCGTGCCGCCTTGTAATCGGCTTTTCCATTGACCGCATCGATGGATCCTGCGAAAGGGTCCTATGCAACTGACGGATGTGGCGGACTGTAGCACGGTTGTCGCGGGCTCATTTCCCTCTTTCTCTCTCACACACAGAATGATTCTGCGCTTGGCGGGTAGGACTACTTTTTCTTTAGATCCGTCATCCACGTGCGAACGGCTTTGGCACTGTCGTGTGCGTCGCGGAACACTTGTGGGTCGGATCAGCGCTTGCAGAAGACGGGTGTTGATCACACTCACGCTTCCTCTCTGTCTCATCAAGGCCACGCATGAAGTCGGCGCCTTCGCCTAGAGCGCCTCGGGGGTTGTGTGCCTGGTCAGCAATGACGGCTGCTCTGGCTTTGAAAGTCTGTGCAGAGAAAAGAAAAGGGGTTAGTTGGCTGGTCGTTTATGGTCGGATAGCACGGACCTCGCTCAGCACTTGCACCATGTCGTCTTCCTCGAACAAATCCAAAATGCGGGCACCCAAGCTGTAAAAGTGAGGGGCAAGCGCTCGCAGGTCGACGGTGCGTGGGTCAGCTTTCAAGGCGTTGAGTACGCGGGGCCCCAGGGCCGATGGATGGTCGAGCGTGACAAGAGACGAGGTATTTAGACTTTGACTTTATAGTAATATAAGTTATTGGACAACAGAGGACTTGCGGGATAGATATATGGGAGGTGGACATACCTGAGTGCAAGCATTTCGCCGAGCCAGAGTGGCAGCTCGACCTTGGAGCCCTGTTTTATCTAGATATGCTACGTTAGCCATGTGATAATAATATGTAGATAGACTTGGGGAAGAAGTTACGTCTCCGGTCATGTTTCCCTCCAGATAGCCCAGGCCGGGCACCGTTAGCTCAAAAGTACATGGAACTTTCTGCATGGCTACAGGTTAGTGCGGGAAGAGAAGAGTACGGGTGGGAAGGGGTATCCTTAAGGAAGAGCGCACCTGGGCGTCTGTGAGAATGGCGTCGACATCGTAGTAGGATTGAGAGCCCATTGTCTCTGATGACAGACCGCCAGATGCGGTGGTAGGACGCGGTCTGGTTGATGTCTGCTTGGCTTGCCATTGAATGTTGTCGGGTCGTGCCCGAGCCAGGGTCGAATCGCGTCTCGCTTATATTTCCAGATCGGGTCTAAACGAATGCGGCGGGGTCAGCAAGGGAGCCATGGATTTTGGAGGGTCATAGCTTCGCTTGGTGGGTGTGGCTGTGGCTGTGGCTGTGGCTGTCGCCGTCGTCTTGCCATTGAGAGGAGAAGAGGGTGCGGATAGCTACATGATCCCCATGCCCCATGCGATATTGTTCACCCTCCTCCGTCCTCACCACCCTTAACCACCAACAAGTCCAACCCCCACCCGCTTTCCACAATCGCCGTCGTCGGGGCTCGGGACTCGAGACTCAAACTTCAATTCGTCTTCACGGCTGACGTCTGTTGCTACCGCCTTCTACAGGCATCCAGCGCCTACGTACGCCCACCAGGTGCCTCAAGACTCAAAAGTCCTGCTCCGTCCAGCCCACGGACGAGCACGCGCGCACCCCCCGGCCGCCTTCTATCATCTCGACCTGCATCCAACCTCGCCACCCGAACCTGCTATTTCTAATCCGCTACAGTCTCCCTCGCCGTCGGACAGCTCGCTCTCTTTCTTGCCCTTTCATGACCACCCTTTCCTCGCGACTCCCCTCCTCAACCTCGTCCCTCCGTGCCTCAAATCCCGGGACACACGACCGCCGGGATCATGATGGCCAGTGAGCGTACCGCACACCTCATCGGCTCCCTCGACACTGGCTCTGGGCTCGGCACCTCTCGTGCAACCTCCCCTGGAGGCGATTGGCGTCACCCGAACGGTGGTGGTGCTGTCAACGGTACTCAGGGCGACAGACCGAGCCGTAGCCGCCCGCGTACATTCCCATACTTCCAATACCTGCCATATCAGACCGAAGGCCAGGCCGAGCGCGAGGACAGCCTGAATACGTGCTTGCAACACTTGTACATTGCCGTCTCTGCAGGCGACTTTGCGCCAGGTGCTGTCCATTGGACACGAGAGATACGGGGATGGCTGTCGCTCAAGTTCGACTTGCCCCGCAGCACGAGGGTGAAGCTCGTGAAACTCTACTATGAGCTTGCTCTGGCCCCAGGCCTCGACTACCTCGTAGCAGAGCGTTTCGCAAGCATGTTCATGATCTTGACAAAGTACGTGCTTCCCCTTCAACTACTCCAGAACGACCAGCTCACACTCGTTGAACAGACGCAAACATTATCTGCGACCTGGAAAGGATCTCACCCTGGACTGGCGACCCCTATTTCGGGAGCTGAAGCTCTTCGTCCTACCCACCGAGTCGGGAGGTTCCTATCCCTCCAACGTAAAGCGCAACCCCCGCACTCTCACAAAGCTTTGCACCTTCGCCCAACACTATTTCGACCCACAGGACATTCCGGCAATCTTTGAAGAGTTCTTGCCCTACTTCAGTACATCCTTTTCGGAAACGGGTTATGTCGTCGTAGGCTTGCTGAACCTTCTTCTCCCGACCAATCCCGCGCCAGAGGACAGGCCGGATCTGCTCCCCCAGGAGTTCCTCCCCACATTCTTCCATCTCTGGTCCCTGGTCAACCGGTCCAGGGCATTCGACGTGCATTTCATAGACGTGCTATCGCGGTTAGCTAGAGACTGGCTACCAGCAGAACATGTCCCATTTTCGCAGCATGGAATCTTCACGAGCGAGCAGTCTGCGTTGATCTTCACGGCTGCTTTGAGACTTCTCGACATCCCGGTTGGACAAGCAACCTCCCCTTATAGCGATACCGTGGATCTCGGGGCCGGCTTAGCCATCATGTTGGACAGAGACCAACGAAAGCACCCGGTGCCTCATCACATTGCCCGTTGGATTGTCATGTCGCTGTCTCCTGCTTGCCTAGATGATCCAAATTCCATTCTCGCCAAGCTTGAGGGTCTTGTTCAAGCCGTCGAGACATTCTTCCACCCGTCCAACTCAGGCAGCTGGACGAGAACTCTTTCACAGCTCGTCTTCTATTTGGCTGATTTCTTTGTCATGCGTTGGAACCGTGAGCGCAGTGGCGAAATGGAGGTCCCCCAGGACCGGAGGCTCAACGATGCTCTCAAGCGGCGCTTCGTGCTCTGTCTCCGTGAGGTCATCTTCATGGGTATCTTCGCGAAGAGCGGGACAGCAATCAATTTCTCCCTCTCCACCCTGCAGAGTCTGGCGTATTTGGAGCCCAACCTGATCCTTCCTGGCGCACTCCAAAGGATATACCCTGCTATGCAGGGGCTTGTGGAAGTGCACCGCACCATCTCATCAATCCGGGCGTTACATATGCTCTCCAAAATTATGGCCCGCACCAAGGGCTATAGGTGTCACGTCACTACGGTTCTTGGTCTTGCACTACCCGGTATAGACGCCAACGATTTGGAGAAAACACTTCATACTTTGTCCTACATCCAAGGCGTGTGTTACACCGTACCCTTCCATGACTTGACTCAGGAGACAAAGAATAACAAATTGCAATTTCCAACAGACGGCACGGAGACGCCTAGGGAGGAGGACAATACCGGCCTGGCTATGGAATGGATTACTCAGCAAGTTGAACGTCTAGAGAAAGCCGGCAGCGATGTCGAAATCGACTACAATCAGGAGCTTAGCGACGAAGAGGAGGCCAGGATCTTGCGGTCTTCGACAACAGGTCTTGCCGAATTCTTGACATTGTTCCTTGGACGCGTTTTCACTCTGCTGGAGAACCTTCCCGATGCCTCAAGGGTTCGCAGTGGCTCTCCCGAGGAAAATGTGGTCAACACACTCCCGGCAGCATTCACTCCTCTTCTGGCTGCATTATCTCCCGAGCTTTTTGATATCGCACTTGACAAGATCGCCAACTTCATTACCAACCATGTGATACATCAAGCTCGCGATGCCATGGCCTTCATTTGCAACGCGCTTGTTAAGATCAACCCGGAGAAGTCTTTGAAACGCATTCTCCCCCATCTTCTGGCGGGAATTCGAACTGAAATCGGAGACAATGGTGCTGGGTCGACGCGGACCACCGGTTCTGAGGTCCTCCCGAGAGATCGCGCTCTCGTGTGGAACATCAGTCTGCTCAGCATGTGCGTTGTCCACGTCGGTGACGCCGTTCTGCAATGGAAGGAGGAGCTTTTTGACATTGCCGATTACATGCAGAAGAACTGCAGGGGCATTCCTACCGTCCACGTGTCAAATTTCATCCATCATTTGCTGCTCAACCTGACTGTCACTTACACCATCGACTATTCCATCTACGAACCGGAGGAGCTCAAAGAAGGGCTCACCACAGATTCTTGGGGTCGGCTTGTTGATCCACATAAGCTCAATATCAAGTGGCATACGCCGAGCACAGAGGAGATCGACTTCGCGGTGCGTTTGTTCGAACACCATGCCACTAGTGCAATCAACCAGCTCACCGCCCTCACTGGCCCCGATCCTCCCATCAAGCGAGATGGTACTGGCAAGGACTGGTCAGATGAAGTTTCGAGAAATTTGGTCCTGCTCAGGCTGCTTGTTTCCGGCATCTCCGTTCTCTTTGATACGCGGGAAGAACATGGAGATGGCGGACTCGGGCCTGCTGCTGACGTGGACCCCGATGCCATGGATACCGAGGGACCAGACGACGATGCCGGGTTAGGGGAAGCAGAAGACGAAGAGGTGAAACCCACCTTCCAATATGAAGCCGGATATCCTCTCAAAAGGGACGATAAGAACTACAAACTTGTTCATGAACTACGGCATCGTGTCGGCGAGACCCTCCATATGGTACACAAGTTCCTGATCGCCAAGCAGGAGGACGATGTTCCTTGTTTTAACTCATTATACAACGCGTATAAGTGTTGGTTTATCGATGTCGGTCTAGAGCGTTCTGCGCACGTTCTTGATAGAGTCACACGTCTACTCAGGGCCGATGTCCATCCCTTCAAATTCAGTGGATTAAGAAAGGAATACCCTAGGCCTCTGCTGGTACGTCGCGCGAACGTATATCACCTGCAGCGCCTCCGGCATAATGCAAATCCACGGCCAAAGACCGAGCTAGACAAGCAGTTGTTGCTGGATCTGGCCGAATCGAGCGTATCCCTATACACAGAGATCCGACGCACCGCACAGAGTGCCAACGAATCGGCTGTTAAGTGTGTTATTGGGGCGCGTCCGCTCGTCATCCCGTCGCTACTGGACGCACTCACCAAGGCCGTAGCCGAAAATGACTATCCGCGCATTAAGGGCGCCATGTTCTCTCTCCTCTTCGGCAGCTTGGCCAAGACTATCAGCCGTGACTGGAGATTCACGCCCACTTTGATCAAAGCCTTTATCGAGGTTACTGGTGCCGATAAACCGTCTGTGCAGAAGCTTGCTAGCAATGCTACATTCCAGGTCATGGACATGGGAAAGGCTTTGGAGCGGATGGTCATTCTGGATAAAGAGGTTATCCAGTCTATCGCGTTTGCAGTCGATCAGACCGACGAGGTCACCGTACAGGCAAAGATCAATAAAAGGCGTGACTATATCAAGAAGAAGAGGGGTCGCATAGAGGGGAAGAAGGCGGATCTGGCTAAGGAGCTAGTCGAGGTTTGCCAGACCGCGCATTGGAAGAAGGTCAGCAGGACCGCAGCCATCGTGCTTGGTCTTGGTACGCGGTACGATACCATTGCATCGGACGAGATGATTGAACTGGTCACAAAGGGATCCATTGACCAACATCCTCATCTTCGAAGCCTGTTTGCCGGCGCTTTGGTGAACTTGTTCTCTGTGATCCAAACTCGCGCCGTTACCGCACACAGTTACGAGAAGTACCTTCTTGGCGAAGAGGAAATTCCAGAGAAGATCACTGTGCCCACGAAGGCCGATGATCCGAATTGGACGGCAGATTTCCTCGCCAGTTTTGCGAAGCCGGAAGCAAAGTACTATGTGGACAACGACTACCCGGGCTGGCTGGTATGGAACAAGACCATGCCAGCGATGTTGCCAAACGCTCCGCCGCTCGACTATGATGATCTAGAGACCGATGTGCGGAGGAAAATTGGAAAGCTTCTGGATCGTAATTGGTTCTCCACCTTCTTCGCATACCTGAAGCAAGAACCGCGTGATTCTGGCGCTGACCGATTCCGCATGTCAAACACTATGCTGCTGAACTTTGCGTTCGAGTTGGTCTTCCACAAGCTTGCTGAAGTAACCTTTGAAGACATCAAGGAATTGTCTCAGTCGGTGTATGGCGATGGTAGCGACAAACATCAACACCGGGCGACGGCAGAGATTATGGCTGCTCTGCTGTCGTGTGCAGCAGAGCTGAATCCCGAACAACGTCAAAAGGTCTGGGAGTTCTGCTTTCCCATCGTGCGGGGTATCTTCAAGGACGGCCTCACGCCGGAGAACTCGTCCTACTGGACCAGCTTCCTGCATGTTGTCCTCCAAGGGAAAGACCCGAGGCGAGGCTGGCCGCTGGTCGACTGGTTGGCCAGTTTCCGCCTGGATATGGAGTCCAGCGCTGCCTTCAAGGAGAGCTCCAAGATACATCTGTTGCAACAGTGTATTTGCGATGCGGGGTGGCACTTCCGGTTGGAGAAGCCTATCCTCGAAGACTTTTTGAAACACATTGACCATCCCTATAAGAGCGTCCGGGAGGCGATGGGTCAGACGATCGCTAGTATCTACAGGACAAGGTACCACGAAGCGTATAAGGATGTCCCCACCTTGATCAAGGCGCAGAAGGAAGCATCATCGCTTGGCGTCCGGCCTTACCAGCCTACCGAAGAGTTCACTGCAACGATCAACGACGTCTTTGAGCGTCTCGAGGTCTGGCGAAAAGAACGCCCAGCAGGACAACAGACGCCATCGTCATATACATCGGGCGGTAAGACGGTATTACTGTGGCTCAACTCGATGCTTTCATCGTACGAATGCACGCAGCTCGTCAAGTTCTTCCCAGATACTTTCATGGAGCAGCTCCTCCACATGATGGACATCAAAGAAGACCCGGAATTCCAGTCCCTTGCATACCACGTCTTCCGCCACCTCCCCAACATCCCGCACCGCCAAGGCGAAGACAAGGACTTCATCAATGCCCTCATCCGCATCGGCCGCACAGCAACATCCTGGCACCAGCGTCTCCGCACCCTGATCAACATCCAAGTCATCTACTTCCGCCGTCTGTTCCTCATGTCCGAAGAGCAGCAGCTCCAGCTTTTCGACTGCGTTTCGGCCATGCTAGCAGACGTGCAATTCGAGGTGCGCATGGGCGCCTCTACCACACTCTCAGGCATGATTCGCTGCTCCCCAGTCGGTCTCCGGGATCGAATGGTGTCGACCTTGAAGTCGGAATTCGAGACCATGCTCGTGAAGAATCCGCTACCGAAACGGCGTGTCCCCGGTACGCCAACGCCCGAGCAGAACAAAGTTATCCTGAACAGACATGCGGCGGTTTTGGGACTGGGAGCCCTAGTGCAGGCGTTCCCATATACGAGTCCCCCGCCAAGCTGGTTGCCGGAGGTGTTGGCTACGTTGGCCAGGAAGGCGGCGGCGGATCCGGGGATTGTGGGCAAGAGTGTGAAGAGCATTTTGGCGGATTTCAAGAAGACAAGGCAGGATACTTGGCACGTCGATGTCAAGGTGAGTGAAAAGCTTTTGCACACTGTTTCCTACCCCGCGGGTTGGGTTGTCCAGAGCTGTGCTGACTATGACACAGGCGTTTGAGCAGGAGCAGTTGGAGGATCTAGAGGGAGTGCTTTGGAAGAGTTACTTTGCATAAGCAACCCTCCCTGCAGAGTCACGTTGGAACCATTTGTTGAGAGTATGATGGAGATGGGATGCTTGGATAGGTCAGGTTACCATGGTCAGCATTTACGAGAGGTACCGTTGGAGCATGTATATGTACAAAAGAAAGCCTATGGTTTTTGATTGGCAATCTTCACTAGGATTTTCGAACATTCAAAATTCTCTAGTTTTGGTTTGGGTTGCTCGCTGTATATGTGCACAAAAACGTAATGTTACTTCGGGTCCAACCAGCTGGCTGGGTTATGTACGAGGGGTCTCCTTCGGTGGAAAATTCCTCGGGAGCGTTGATGACTCCGTCGGTTCATGATCTCTCTTCTCATCAAGTTCGGAAGGGTAAAGGATGTTAGATCTAGCTTTGCCGTTTCGCTCGAAAATTTGATTGAGCAAGCTACCATTGGCTTTTCACTGAAAACTGTATTCGGGTATCATCTATCTTCCGTCTAATCCATACGGTGCCTGCGCTCAACCTCGTAGCTACGAACAAGGGCCTAGCAAGAATCCAGTAGTTTCGTACTTGTTTCCAGGCGCCCTCTCCCCAAAGCCCAGAATAGTCCATGAACTTTTCTTCCCCTCCATTTTCCCCTCAGGCTTTAGAAATCCGCAATGCGCACTCCAACGCCCTTCTGGTCTGCCAACCTCACCAGGTCATGGCCGACGACCACATCCATCAAACCCAACCCTACGCTCTTGTATATCACGTTGCCCTTCTGCAACCAGTCGGTAAGACTACTTCCAACAGACTTATCCACGACATCGTCCACTGCATCTTCCTCCACCTCCTGCTCATCTTTATGGTGGCCGCCTTTGCCACCCCTCAACCCCTTGAACCACTTGCCCTTCTTCGCTTCTCCACCTCCACCCTCTGGAGCCAACTCCACACCTCCTTCATCCAATTCATCGCCTTCACCCTCGCCCTGTCCGCTCCTACTCCTACTCCTACTCCTCCGCCTCCTCTCCATTTCCCTCTCCCTCTCCTCAGCCCTCCTCCTCTCGGCCTCCCTCCCCAACATAATCAACTCCCCCAACTCCACCAGCTCCCTCCCCCTCAATCCAGCCTGAATGACCTCCCCCGCCTCCTTAAGGCACGCCTCGACGCTATCCACGACCACAGCCCCACCCTCCGCGGCGTGTTTGTGAAAATGCATATGCGTATGGTTCGGTTTTACATTCTGCCTTAGAATATCCGGGTGTATTTCGATCATGTGGGGTTTGTAGGACCCAACGGCCGCGACGTAGCGGCCCTTTTTGCGACCTTCGGGGTTGGTTAGGTAGGATGCTGGGAAGAGCGGTGTCAAGGAAGGCGTGGTGCAGAAGATGATGCTGGAGGAGCGAATAGCAGCTTTGAGGTGACGGGGGTATTCATGGGCGGAGGGAGTGATGATTTGGATTTTGGGGCGGTGGAGGAAGGGGTCTGGAGGTTTTTCTGAGTCGGAGTCGGAGGATGAAGCGGGGCTGGCAAACAGGGACTCCAGGAGCTTCAGTGCGGTCTCGTATGTGCGATTTATGATGGTGAGATGGTGGATTTCGGGTCCTCGAAGAATGAGTGCGAGACGGATGTGCCAGTATGCTTGCTTCCCGGCGCCGAAAACGACCAGATCGTGCACGTTGTGCCGTTTCTTGAAGAGCATTGTAGAGGCTAATGCGGTCCGGAAGGCAGTGATTTCCTCGGCGTTCAGGAAGCCTCGTGCGGCGCCGCTGGCGTCGAGGAGTGTGAGGGCGCCTTTGGGCGTGGTGCTGCTTTGCTCGCTGACGGTTTCGGGGGCGGTTGGGGGTGCAGCCGCAGATCCGGATGTGTGCGATGACTGAGGGGAGATTTGGAGAGAGGAGAGCGACGATATCGACCTCTCATCGATGCTGGACGTCCTGTTGGAGCTCGTTTCCGTTGTCGGGCTCACCAACGTTGTCTCGGAGGAGCTGTCCGGTACCGCCAGCGTGACAATCTTGACCCCAAGTCCATCGTTGCTACTAGCAGGCATAAACAATGTCGTATGTCCATCACAACGCTTTAGTGACGTGCGCAGCGGCTGGTAACAAGACCCGCAGCCATTTTTGTCACTTTCTGTCGATGTCGAGTAGTAGTGCAGCCCATCAGCAAGGCTTTGTTGAAGATCAAGGACGTCTTCTCTGGTCAAGCCGTGGAGCAAATTGCGGACGTCTGAGTCGGATAGGACGGTCAATGGCATGGTGAATAGCCCGGTGGGATGTAATCCGGTACTGGGATTGTGACGGTTCGATCTTCGAAAGTGTTAGGTCGTGGTGTTCAGGGAGTAGTGAGTGAAATGCCGAATACCTCTTGTTGAGAGTGGGACGAAGACAATGCTCAATTCGATTCCGTCACCGGACACGAAAACATGACAGGCAAGCCAGTAAATTCACAAATGTGTGTCAATGGATTGCCAATTCCTGTGGCAAGTTTTGGTGATGAGGAGAAAGCGATGGTATGGTGGGGGAGCGGGGAGCATATGAGGGGCTCATGATAGATGCAGGTACCACCAAGACTGCACTTACCGCGAAGCCCCTCGACCCACATTTTACCGCTTACGAATCACGACAAATATTCAATAATCCTTGCGGCACTCTTGTGAGTATGCGTGAAGTTCATGAAAATTGATTGCAGCATTCTTTGGCCGCTTTTGGTCGTCCTAAACACCAGGTATTGCTATAGAACCCTTCCCATGTAGAGTAAAGTGACGCCTGAACCCACGAAATACCCATTACCGCATGCACACGCCAATCATGTTTAGATCTTGATAGCGTTCTCGATAGCCTTCCTCCTCTTCTCCATGCGGGCATTGGCCTTGGCGCCCATGATACCACCGCCCCAGTGGCGGATCGTCTCCTGGTGCTTCTCGAGATAGCCCTCCTTGATGGCGGAGACGAGCTTGGAGAGCTCGGTCTTGTCCTCGGAGCGGACCTCGGTCAGAGCAAGAACAGCAGCGGTCTTCTGGTGGACGACGGTGCCCAGCCTGGCCTTGCCCTTGACTATCGCATACGGGACACCCATCTTGCGGCAGAGAGCGGGAAGGAAGACAACGAGTTCGATGGGGTCGACATCGTTGGGAATGAGGACGAGGGAAGCCTTCTTGTTCTCAATGAGACCGACGACGTGGTTCAGACCGAACTTGGCAGTGTAGGGCTTCTTGGAGACATCCTCCTTCTTCTTGCCCTCAGCGATGGCGGTAGCCTCCTTGCTGAGACGCTCCTTCTTCTCGGCCTTGGTCTCCGGCCTGTACTTGTTGAGGAGCTTGAAAGCCTGAGCGGCGGTGTTGCGCTGGAGGTGACGGTATCAGTATTTGTTGGTCTGTTGTGCCGGCGACGAAACTTACGTCCAAAACGTGCTGGAACTGGGCGATCGAAGGGGGAACCTTCAAGCGCATGTTGAGGATCTTCTTCTGCCTCTGGAGACGGACATATTGAGGCCACTTCACCATGCGCGAGAGGTTACGGGCGGGTTGCTAACAATATATCAGCGGGCATGTCCGGTGTCCAGTGCTTCGACAGGGACTCACGATATCAGCGCCGATACCGAAGTTGCGAGGGCGCTTCTCAATGAGAGGGTTCTTCGCCTTCTTGGTGCTGCCGGCCTTGCCCTGGGGGAAGGGCGCCTGCGAGAGTTAGCAGGTCATTACAAGTCAGTACACTGGGCTCACTTACAGGTGCCGCTTTCTTTCCTTTAGGTGCCATTGTGATCGTCGAGAGAGGCTCTGTCATGGAGAACAAGACCGTCAGCGAATGTCCAATTCATTGACCGTGTCCTGAATCTCTAAGAGGGGAAAAGCATTGCTGCTATTCCACACTCTAGCCATCTTCATAAACCGACATGTCTCCAGCATTGAAGTATGCGGGGTGCCCGGAGTATGCAAAATATGTGCGGAGGTCGTCCGTGATGAGGATGCGCTTACCGTGAACTTGTTGGCGGCGGGTCGACGGGTTCGTGGGTTGGAGAGGAAAAGAGAAGTTGGTCGGCGTCGAAAAGCTCGCGATGTGTGGAGCGAAGGCCCGTGCGTCGCTAATCAGAAGATGGGAGTTTAAGCGAAGCCATTGCGGAGATTTGTTATTCCGCGCCGTCTCCCTTTCAGCCTCCCAACAAGCACACCAAGCTTGACAACATCCCTCCTCATTTGAATGGAGGCTGGTAAAGGCATGTACAGTGACTCGCTCATGGGAAGGAATCCGACGGTGTTTCTACTTCTTGTGTTTGTGTTATGGAAGGCTCTTCTCTTCTCACTCGCAGTCCTGTCTCCTGGACTCGGATATGATACTTCAGCTGGCATCATTTTGGGCCAGACGGTGCATCAAAACAGCCAATTACAGCCGCAGTCACTTCCTGACCGGATAGCCCTTACTCACCTGCGATGGGATGCCTTCTACTTTGCCGGTGCTGCTCAGCGAGGCTACGTCTACGAGCAGGAGTGGGCCTTTAGCCGGACGTATTCCTTCCTCATGGCGGCTGTGAAAGATTGTACGTTGTGGCTTACTGTACCGCGCAATACCAGATGCTTACTGCCAAGAAGTTCTATGGTGTGACGGCGAAAGTCCCCTGAAGGTTTACGTATGGGCGGCTATCATGATCTCCAACTTGTTCCATTTCATATCTGTTGTTGTTCTATACCGTCTCGCGTCTGCAATTTCAAAGCCCGAAAACAGTGGCAAGATTGCGTTCATTTCTTCGGTCCTGCACATCATCTCTCCGGCTGGAGTTTTCCTGTCTGCTCCTTATGCTGAGTCACTGTTTTCCACCCTTAATTTCGTAGGAATGCTCCTCTACGTCCATGCCAGACAGACGGAAAGAGCACTTGGAGCCTGGAAAGTCCCACAAGATGCCTATATCCTGTGCTCAGGCATAGCGTTTGGTCTCGCTACCCTCGTTCGAAGCAACGGTCTGTTGAGTGGCACCATCTTCTTGTACGATGTCCTGCAGCTTGTTCCACGGACAGTCGCCTTGAAGCTGAGCATGCATGATGCTCATCGAACTCTCGCCACTTGCGCGGCCGGGGCGATTATTGCGTTAGCTTTCATTACACCACAAGCTTTCGCATACCAGCAGTATTGTATGGAGAATGAACGGAGCAGACCATGGTGTCGGGAGTTGATTCCGAGTATATACTCATGGGTACAGGAACATTACTGGTCAGTGTATATTGCTGATGAGTGTGCTCAAACTCATGATGTCCTGTAGGAACGTCGGCTTTTTGCGATATTGGACTGTCCCAAATATCCCACTCTTCATCCTGGCCGCTCCTATGCTGTGGTTGCTCGCAAGTACTGCCATCACAGTGCTACAGGGCTCGCTATACTCTTCAACGCCTAAAATCCACAAGGAGTCGTCCAGTAGCGTGGCGGGCGAGTTGTCTGGAATCTGCGACCTTCGACATCTGGCGATTCCCCAGCTGCTCCTTGCTCTATCTGCCACAACCAGTTTCCACATTCAGATCATCAATCGACTGTCCTCGGGTTATCCGATCTGGTATATTACCGTTGCCGGCTGGATTGCGCATCGAACAGCGACACCAGTGGATCGGACAAAGGTCCAGTACTCCCATTGCGTGGTTCGGGGATCAGTTATGTACGCGATCATTCAATGCATGTTGTTCGCCAGTTTCCTCCCTCCTGCCTGATACTTCGGCTCCACCGTGGCCATCAAGATGGATCGTCGGCCTTAGTTGGTCCCCAGCGCGTGGCTGCTGTGGGTTATATATAGGTCCAACCGCTCAAAATGCAAGAAATCGCGATTAATTCCGGATGCCACTAGACTACTGGCTGTGACCTACCGGAGATTAGAGCAATGACATTGGAATGCGTGGGCGGGAAAGATGGTCTTGACGTTAAAGCGCCTCATTGCTTGCATGTTTTTGGTCCTGAAGTCCCACCGGCCACGGCCAAGTTTCTGCAAAAGCGAGTCTGCGACACCGGTCCACGGCCATATAATGCTCTCACGCGAGAGTGCAAGTACTCAAGGTCCTGTCAACCCCCTCAATCGTCCCAAGTCCCATTCCCCGCCGCCTGACCGCACGCATCAAACCGGTCCATAATCCATCGCGGACAGCCCTACGTCGGACGTTCACCGTCCAGCCCAGAACCGACATTCCTCAAAACAATGTTTCCACCTTCTCAGTTCTCATTCGTTGCGGCCGTTATGGAGATCGTTCGCATAACCCGGCAAATTGGCGATGCGGCGCTGCATGTTCGGGGCGCTCGACGTTGCAGGTTTCAGAAATGCGATCTTCCCGGTTCACCACGGGATGCGCAGTTCGATGAACAGCATTGCCAACGCCCTTGATAATTCGGGTTCGAGGAGGTGTGGGGGTTTGGGCCTTCGTGATCTGATCTCGAACGCATCGATGGGAGATATATAGCGGTAGGCATCGTAGGCAGACGAATGGCACGCATAGCTTCACACATTCATTTTCCCTTCCGTTTTTCGCTCTTTCTTTCCGTCGCTCATTGAAAATAACTAGCGCCATTTGCCCATTTTTACACTTGTTGTTATTTTCGCTCTTTCATATTTCAGATTTTCATTCCATCTTATTTCATCCCTCAAAATGAAGTTTCCCATCGCCATCGCCATTCTTGCAGCTACGGCTATTACGCAAGCCCGTGTTCTCCACGTTCGTCAAAACAACGCGCAGAGCTTCTCTGGCGCTCTTGGAGGCGTGGCGGCTACTCCAGTAAGCTCTCTGGACTCCATCACTATTTCCCGCAACCGTCGTGCCGTTGCCATGTTATATTCACATGCGACCTTCGCCATGCCGGAGATGAGCTTACTGACCCACCACCAGGTTCTCGACTCTGGCAATGTCGACCGCCCTTTCTCTGTCAAAGGTGATACATTCGTCAATCTTGGGGCCGCGCTGCAGCGCTCGTGCGATCAGCAGTTTAATGGCTGTGCGAATCTGGCAAATTCCGGCAAGGGTAACTTCTCGACCCAAGACTGTCAAGCGCAAAAGAGTATGTTTCCCTCCGTCTTCGTCGTCTTCTTCTTCTTCCCCCTCCTCTTCTCCCTGGGGCCTGAAGGTTGGGAGGCAAGGGCGTGAGCGTTTTGATAAGCAACGAAGGCTAATTGTATTGTAGACCAGTGCTCGGCAGCCGCGGGGGGAAAGGCTTGAGCGCGAAAGGGTGGTGAAGACACGGAAGGTGGATGGCGAATGCATTTGACTTTGACCATGAGTGTCTTGAGATACGCGGCTGGAACTGCGAATGACTATAAATTATGACTATATGTTTTACCATTAGAAATCATGAAATTTTGATCTCTGAAGAGAGAATTCCGCCGAAGCTAATTCCGCCTTGTTTGAGAGGTAATGTTGTGCGCCCATCAAGCAATCACCGTGTGCAGAAGCCATGACATCACCAACTTGTACTTCCATTCCAGTAATGCATCCCATCTGCTCCTAGGGCCAGCACCTTCAACCTCATTGACATCAAACGCAAGTCAACAGCGGCTTCAGCGTCTCCAGCACAATGGCCTGCCTGTCTGCACCCACGGTACTCTTATCGGACGCATCTCCAACAGAGATAGCAACATAGCAGCCGCTCTTCTTAACGATGTCGCTCTCCACCGGCAAACGGTCTGTCCCGCACCATTGCACATCAGGGTTGCTGTTGGTCGCGGAGGTGATCCTCGTCAAGACGAACTTGAACTGAGTAGGATTCGGGCACTTGGTCTTGCTCACATTGGGGAAGTTGACGTTCAGCCAGACATCTTCAGGGAGGTAAGGCGCCCCCTTGGCGATAATGGTGGAGGTGACGTTAAGCGCCAGATCCGCATAGACCTTTGCCGGGAAGGAAATATCGTTCCAAGGGCTGTTCGTGCCTGAGGCACCAGAAAACGCAATGGCGGGAATGCCGGCGTGAGCAGCGTACACAGCGGCGCCGACGGTGCCGGACCTTTTCACGGTGGAACCGGTGTTGGAGCCTACGTTGGGTCCCGAGAGGGCGAGTTCGGGTTTTGCGTCCGCTCCCCAGAGGTTGGGGGCGACGGTGTCGATGCCGTACTTGATGCTGGTGACGGGGTAACTGTTTACGTAGTTTAGACGCGGGTCGCTGGAGTTGGAGCCTGTTGGGGGGCTGTTGGGGGGGCAGCTATCATAAACACCTGTTCAGGGTGGATCAGTAGAGTTCAACCGGGAGCAAGGGGATGGATTTTTGAAATGGCATTTCCCTTCCAAACGTGAGACGGATAGGGGGGCTTAATGGGGGTCTTACATCCGTTACTGTCCACGTCGGTGGGGGGAGCGTCCGAAGAGCCTACAGTCATCAGCATGTTTGCCACGGATGCGTACGATATGTTACGAACCAGTTCCGGACTTGTTTTCGGCGGGAGCAGAGAGCACGACCTGGTGGCCGGCCCCGACGACGTTGTTGAAGAGAGCGCGGAGGTTCCCTTCGGCCCAGCCATCGTCGTTGGACTGTACAATCCGAATTGCGCTCACGGCTTGGATGCTCAGAAGCGCCTGCACGAGGGTTGAGGTTCGCATGTTGATAGAGATGTGTAACGATTGTAAGAGTTCGAGAGATTGACGAAAGAGTGCTGGACTTGTGAGGGCACCGGAACAGATGGACTGCTGGTACTCCAAAAGCAAGCCGTAGCAGTGGCAACAAGGGCCGTTTTTATACGCGTCGTCGACGCAATCACACGATAAAAGATACCTCAGGGACCTTCCCAAAGCACATGGCTAATATACAAGCTTGCTTAAAACGTGGATAACGTCGCCTTGTGATTGACTGGTTCATCTAATTGATGTCGCTCTTAAAGACGGGCTTCCTATTCTGATTCGGTGCTTGCGCCGGGGAGAGGAAGGAGATGAGAGCAAAGACGGTCCATGGCTGGTATGTTGGGTAATGCGAGATGGACATGCACCGGGGATGCTGGTGTGCCGGCTAACCCCATTACAGAAGTTTTGTCTACTGTGGTATCCGGCCGAAGTATTGTAGGTGGTCCGCGCACGACAGGGGTGCTCAGCCGTGTAATTAAATGAC
>JAFHBW010000138.1:0-61470 GCA_019022765.1 Westerdykella sp. P71 | reverse complement strand
CCATCATCCAAACCCTTTGGAGCCTTATCGAATCCAAACTGTTACCAGGCATCTGCAAGCTTTGCGCGGCCATTACAGCAAGCAGCTTATAATAATATAGTAAGAATGTATAGTAGGCTAGAGTAAAATAGATAATTATATAAAGCTATCTAAGGCTATTTAAAGCTATCTAAAAGTAGTTTAAAGCTATTTAAGCAAGTTAAAAAAGCTTTTAAGGTTGTTAAAAAAGAGTAAAAAAATGCGTGCAGTAAGAGAAAAAGGTTTAAATGTTTAGTATTAAGGCTTAAAGATTAGTTGCTATAGAGCTAGGAAGTAGGGCTGCAAACAGCAGCTAGCAGCTACTAGTAACGCAATCTACAACATCTAGGGCATAAGCATATAGCAAAGGCTATTATTTCTAAATAGCTTAGTAGAATAGCCCTGTTCTAAGACGGTGGGTTGCCTCATGATACGGAGTATTTCTATTTTGATTGCCCTGCTTCTTCCGATGGACCGATGCCACCAGTAACCGGCTTTTCTAGAATGCTAGCAAAGCGTTCTAGAATCCAGATGCTCTATTCACAAGAGAGACTTCGCCATTTTCATAGCAATATCCAATCTCCATGTCAGATTCCACCCCTGATGATTCCTACATATCCCCCAAGGCAACCCCATTCTTATAGAAAATCAACACACATGAATACACAGCACATTAAGCGGGTGCCAGCCGCTGAGAATTCTTCCATCTACATTGCCTTTCTAAAAGCTACCCGCAATGGATCCCAAATCTGCCCTACCCACCCGGTCAGCCATTCAGTCCATGTCGTTGAAACGTTGAAATAAGCTCACCGTCACCCATCTCACATCCCACGTCCTTGTAGCAAAAGGGAAGGTGCACAAACACTCACCACTACCACCAACAATGCCTCCACATCATTCGCCAGGCCACCCTTATAAGCATCTCACCTTCGAGACCTGGACATAGACTACTACCTTCACTCTCATCCAGACCCTCTACTCCCATCCCCACCTCCCCGCCTTCTCCTCGCATCCCCATCGCCACCGTCATTCCCGCTTCCCTGCACGTTCGAAGAGGGTCGGGTCTCAGTCTCACTGTCATCATCTTCGATTACCACAACCTCCTGCTGCTGCTGCCGCTGTGGGTGCCGCGGCGGCAAGGGCGGCGGAATCGCCGAAGATGGATGTACCACTGGCGTTGCTATCCCGTCTCTCCCACGCCCTCTCCCTCCCCCAAACAGAGACGCTGCCTGTGCCGGCCCCGAAGCAACCGTTGGCCGAACTTGAAATCGCTGCGGTGGACGAGGTGGCTGGAAAACGCCCAGAGGGGGCTCAGCCATGGGCGGCGACATGCTCAAATGTGCAAACCTCTGCGTTGTCTCTCCCACACCGGAGGATTGCCCACGTGGAACCACATGCGGCGTCGCTTGAACAGGATTAGAAGAAGCTGCATTGTAGCCATGTTGCGGATTCATCTGCGACTGACTTGCTTGCTGACGCTGCCAGATTCGCCATGGAGGTGTCCTGGAGCCATGAAAGTGGGGTGGAGGATTCGTCTGCAAGGATGGGCTGGGCCCTACACTTGGAGCTGGATATGGGTTGTAACTGAGATTCGTACTGGGATTCATTACACTTGCATGTGATGGTGCAGGCTGCGGCCGTAAAGCATCAGTCCTCGCGGGTAGCATACCATGACCCGGTCGACCCGGAAGCAAGGCCTGATCCCGAACCTCAGCAGAAGAACGCCCCCCTGGAAGTTGATTCTCTCCAGAGGAACCCGCATCCTGGGTCTTACCACGAGGAAAGAAGCAGCTAGCTCCTATGGCTGCCGCTATCCCCCGTAGTCGAGAAGACGACTGTCCTTGCCCCGTTTGCTTATCACTCTTCGAGCCATGGTCAGAAGTGGAAGCGTCCTTTGACTTCCGTGCATCCAGGGATGCCAAACTCCCGCGGAGAGCATCAATCGCCTTCGACAATGGCCGTGGCTGGTCCGGTACATCTGGCCCGTCGCGAGCCTCTTGAGCGTCTGGATTAGAAACACGGTTCAAGACCTTGAAGAACCTCTGTCTCCAGTCATCCACCTTTTTCTTGTGGGCTTTCCACGCTGTTTCCTGATCCTTCATGGCGTGTATCAAGTTCCGTAGATTTTGGACTTCATCGTCCGTCGGAGATGCGCCCTCCCGTGCGCTGCGTAACATCCCATCTCCCAAGCGCTCCAACTCTCCAAGAATCCAAATTGTCGACTTGACCAAGTTACCCGCCTCCTTTTTGATACCAACGAGACTCGGCGGCAGTGGAACGGTCGGTGCTCGCTGACGAAAGATCTTCTCCATGTCTAGTACTTCCGTAATTACGACGTGGGAGTACTCCCCAAATTTCGGCTGGATTGCCTCCGCTTCTCGGAAAAGCTCGCCGACTCTCTTGCTCGATATCTTCGATAGTTCCTCCACTGTTTTCCGCGATATCCCTGCAGCAACCCAGCGTGGCCCGTCTCCCCCGACCTCCTGGTTTCGTGCGGAGGCATCGTGAGCCCGTTGACTGTCACCTTGCGAAGGGCGAGATTGGACAAATTGCAATTGCCCATCGGAACCACTGAAAAGCTCAACATCATAGGATGTTTCTTCTTCTGGTAGTGTTTGCTTCAAACGCCAAAGTAGTCTCCTGTAGTCATCAGTATCCGGATGGCCTGGTTCCGTCAGAATATCCGTCTGGAAAGTATATCTCGATGGCTCGACTTGACTTGATCGATTCAATCTTGGCTTGGTGAAGTAGCCCTGCATGACCACCAGGGGGCCGGGTGGAACGAAAACCTCCTGGATCACATCGGTGAGGGAGCGAAACTTTTCGGGTTCACCGCCCTGTGGACGTCCACACAAATCGTACTCCCGGAATTTCATGTCCTCGGCCTCTTCGAACATCCGACGAATTTTCCTGATGGCGCGTTTGCGTTCTCGTCGATGTGCGCGGCGGGCCTCGCGGGCAGCATGGAGATGTGGCGAAGGCCCGGACGATCCATTCTTGTTAGTCGACATGGCTGAGAGTGAACGAAGCCCAGAATTGTGGGTCGGTCTCGAAAAGGGATGTCTGTCTACGGTACGGCCCAGCTCTTGTGCAGTAGACAGCGACTAAAGAGCTGCCGAAGCTTTAGGTGCACGGCTCCTCTGTAGATCGAATGTTGGGTCGAGGCTGGTGAATGGAATATAATGAAATACAAACAATGAAAAGATTCTGATATCAGGGTTTGAGAGAGCGAGTTTGAGCTTATGAGTGAGTCAGAAGTAGAAATGGCTTGCCATTGCAAGTCTGGTGAATTGTGGAACCTGCAACATGAGGGACACGCGCAGCGCGGCCGGGCATGCAGGCACGGATCTGTTAGATGAGCCAATGCCATAATTGGAAGGAGAGGTAGGAGCCTTCTATACTACAACCTTGGAAGCCCTGGAGTCCACCTCGGCGTAGGAGATACGGGAACTTTGGTGGATGTGAAGAAGCTTCGACCGACGATGTCATAAACGAAGGATGTCGTCGTGTTATATAATCATAATAAGGGGAAAATGCGACCAATCACGAAGCCGCACTGTATGTTCCACTGCCAATGCCTGTATACGTACTGTTCATAGCATACTGCAGTACAAAGTAATCCAGTAGAATGATAACCTAGAACGCCTGGTATCTGTAACGGTTAGTTTATATATCTTTAAAGTCCTCTCCTGTTCATATGTCCATACTCATAATGCATTGGTCGTGGCGCTACAAGAAGCTCCGAAGCTTCACCGTGGGGTAATTGGTGCAGATCCAGAACTCTCAGCCATGCCAGACTCGGGCTGGGGCACTCTCACATTGCGCGATCATATTTGAGCATACCCTGATGAATCCTCTGCATGTGACACAGTATCCACGTCTCCGGACGTGCCGATCTGATATTGAAGGTGGAGGGTTGCGTGAGCTTTCTATTCCCACGTTCGTGGCGTGCCCCGCACAGCCACAGCCACAACGATAACCCTCGCAACCCAACCCTCCCGCCGAGCAGCTGACTGTTCTTCCAAGGGCAACTTCCTGCTTCCTTTACTCTCGTGCTCTCCTTTCTTCGTCAACGACATTATTGAAACGTGCTCGCAACCACCATGGGGACTCTTACCCCTCAGACGAAATACTTCCTCCTCGTTGCGCTTGCTCTCCTAGTGCTACTTCCAGGCAAAGCCCACGCTTTCGGTGCAGGGAACATTGCATCCATCGCCAAAATCGAGGGCAAGAACTGGCGTCATGGAGATATCGAAGACATGCTGGCCACAGTCGCCTGTCTCCGTGGTCACAAATGGAACTCTATGATGATCAAGGTATGATCTACCAGAGCCTTCTTTTGACCCTTTCGATCTAACCAGTGGACCACAGCGTACCTACTTCGGAAACTGGCTTCGTGATTATAGTCAGGTACGGATCTCTGCGCAGACTACGGACGTCATATACTGATTGTGCTAGGCTGTCGACACTGCTACCCTCCAGCGAGTTCAGGCATGTTTGGCGGGCTATGTGACGTACTTCAGTTGCTAACTTCCCCGCCAAGGCCGAAACCATACGTGTGCTCGTGTGGATCCTGTCTTTCATGTCATTTGGCTATGCCACGAGAGAATTTGAAGTCACTTCCGAGAGGCTCGGCGTGTACCGGCCTGAGGAGCACATTGGTAATTCGATACACCTTTATGCGATTGTGCTTCGACTAACACAGAACAGACAACCCCGTAGGAGATGACGATTAATCTATTACATGAATCAGCAGCTTACGAGTCTCTAGAAAGATTATGCAGACAACAAAGATGCCCGTCAATTCGACCCCCGCTTGCGTGGACCAGTGTCGGAAGACGAACTTGCTGTCGACCCTCAAACCGGCATGAAAAACTACATTGCTAACGAACGTGGCGGCTGGGCTACCTCAAGCGGCTACGTCAAGTTCTCCTTCGCTCGTGCCATTCACTTTGGGCGCATGTACACGCATGGTCCCCATGGCCAGCGTGGTCGCGACGAAGATCTTGCCGAAGCACTCAGGTGCCTGGGCCAGGGATTGCACTGTCTCGAGGACTTAGGAGCTCACACGAACTATGTGGAACTTGTTCTCAGAGAACTGGGATATAACAATGTCTTCCCCCATACTGGTACTCAGACTCAGATCAACCTCCATGGGAAACATGTATACCCCTTAATCACCGGGACCTTCGGAGGTGTCGACTTCTTTCACTCAGTGTTGGGTGAGGCAACCGATCATTTTGCGCAGTCTGAAATCGATGAGATGAACACAACCCTATCTGATGCTGCCGGGATAACTGGCAATAAAGACCGCGGTCCAGGTGGCTCCGGAAACCCGTGCACTGCGCTTACCGATGCGTTAAGTAAGGTTCCTGGTACTGGCGGGTTGATACAGGAGGCTCTCAATCTCCAAGCTGCTTCAGACGCCCAGGCTGCGGCCAACCGTGGAGCAGGAGGCTTGGATGCGTATAGCGGTTCCCGAGCGGATACTCACGGACAACCCATGACGTTCGACGCACCACCTGGCTCCGTAGGAGGCCCTCCAGGACCTAATATCCCAGGTACGCATACGGACCCGGCTACGATCATTCCAAAAATCATGCCGATCCTTGAGTTTAGAGACAACGTGGTACGCACCATCTCGACCATCATCTCCAAGATTCCTGGGCTGGAGAAGATGATTGAGGCCATCACGGAGCGTGTGACTCTGTTCGTCCTGTCCTTGCTCGCACCTTTCATCATGCCCATCATTAAAGCTGTTTCGCAACAGTTGAAGACTGGCTCCTCCGCCGTTCTTGAATCGGCAGCCAGACACCAGTTCGACGTGTGGAACAACCCCTACAGCACCGATCCTACCCACTCCATGCTTTCCAAGGACCACTTCTCCAATATTTTGAACGAACCTGCCGGACAAGTCGCCGCTGCTATACTACAATACGCCGCTCCTCGCATCGTCTATGCCTGGGACCATCCCGATGTCCCTGTCGATCAAGTACTAAACGACATAACGAGCGTCTTCCATCATCCAGCTATCCGGGACAGCCGCAACGAGGCTCATAGAAATATGTTCGACGTCGTGGAGAAATGGGCACGTAACTACCGCAAGCACGACCTCAACCACGTTCTCAGCTCTGAATCCGTCCGCGCCGGAAAGAACCACGAGGGAGAACAGGACCACGGCGAGGGAACTATGAGCTACCACAGCCATGCAAATCAGTACTCCCATGGCGGAGGCCACGCGCAGTCTACTTCTGGAGGCGGAGGCGGACTCTTGGGCAATCTCACCGGCAATCTCCCCGGCGGTGTCGGCAAAGTGTTCAACATTCTCGGAGGCAGCGGAGGAGGCCACAAAACCCGAGATGGACCCGACGACCGTCCATCTTCCTCATCCGGAGAGCCATATCGCCCTCCTCCCTCTCCCCAGCCTGCTCCCAACTGGGGATCTTTCCAACCCTACCAATCCGCCTACGCGGGAGGAGCCCATGAAAACCAAGAACCGTATCATGCCCCACCAGAATATAATTACAGCGATCCTGCGGCTCAGGCGCATACCAATACATGGGGATATGGACATACAGGTCAGTATACTGGTGGTGGGGGCGTAGAGCCTGCGTATGCGGTACCGACGGCTTATCAGCAGGGGTATGAGTATCAGCAGCCGCCTCCACAGCAGGGAGGTTATGGGGGGTATGGGGGAGGAGCGGGATATGACCAGGGGTCGTCCGGAGGAAGTGGAGGGAGGAAATGGGGAGAGGGTGGTGCGAATTCGGGGTGGTAGGAACGAGGAATGAAGGGATGGCGAAACGAAGCATGGATATATCCTACGAGTGACTGATTGCGCTGCAATGGAAAGAATGATGACAACGCTCCATCTTACATATGAAATGCCTTGAAAAGACCAAACCTATCCCGGCCCAAACGCCCGTAATGCAACCACTCCGTTCCCTTCCCGTCCTCATTTCACAATCACAATCACCAACACTAGCACAACAATCAACACCAAGATCACTGACAGGCTCCAGTTCTCTCTCGCCTTCCTACTGAACCTCTCCAGCCGTCCCCTCGCCCTCACAAATTGGGCAGCATGTCTATCCACTCCTTCCTCTACGTCCTCGAGCAGTAGTGCCTGCCCGTCTAGCTCGTCTCCGATCTGGAGGGACAAATCGCGCTGTCGGCTTATGGATTGCGACAAGGTGTCGAGCTGGGCGTCCTGCTCTTCCAGCACGCGGGAGTGGTAAGCGTGGATTTGCTGGTTTGAGAGATCATCTTGGGAGGGGATCGTGTCGTCTGACGGATCGTCACGGTAGGGGAAGAGTTGAGAGCGGTTGGGGTCTGGAGTGGAGTCGTCCTGGTCTCTGAAGCGGACGGATTTGGAGACTTGGCGGGGCTTCTTCTGCGCGGTTGCGGGTGGGAGGGTCTGGGCGGCGGTGAAGTCTGCGGAGAGGGAGGGGTCGTTTGGGGTCTGTGTTGTAGCTGTAGATCCGGCAGAGGAGCCGGAGAATTGGGCGGTCAAGTCTGCGAGTTGGGAGCGGAGGCGAGGGAGTTGGGAGGAGATGGATCTGGGGGATATATTATTAGCGATTGGGAGAGTCTAAAGGGGAGAGCGTGTTCATACTCATCCGGTACGTCGGCGATTTGGGACTCGAGGGACTCGATGCCTGATCGTAGGGAGTCTAAGGAGCGGGAGATCTGGACGTCTTGCGAGTTGGAGGGTAGATTGAGGGAAATGGCGCGTTGGCGTTCCAGAAGGGAGAGTTTTATGTGGTCTACCAAGAGGAACAGCTGGGGAGGGCTTGTGGTAGACATGGCGGTCGTTCTGATATGTATCGATGGTGATGGTCGGCGAGGGGTCGACGGAGTTCTAAATGGCAACCGCAGGGTCAGGGGCCGGAAGCGGCAGGAACGAGCGCAGAGACGTGTGGGACGAGGAAGAAAGTACGGTTACGGGTATCTTCTATATATTTACATGTAAAGGAACGATATACGAAATACACAAAACGAGCTGCGATTGTTGCGACTGGACGCTGGCTGATCTGGGGGACGATGACGGCTGACGTTGACCTGCGGGCGCCAACGAGAAGTGGAGACATCCACGGGCATGGATGCGGCGCAGGGTTGATCACGTGACTACCCGGTCCCGACAACAGAACGACCAGTGAGCGGTGCATGCCATCCATGTCTCTCTTACCCGCACAACGTCCATGAGCTTGCCTTGCCCTGGGTCAGCCATGCGCCCATTCCTCACATTCCTGCCCTCCCACAAACTTATATAAATACTCATCGCCGGACTTTCTGGCCTCCTCCCTCATTCATTCACTCACTGCAATCTCACCACAACTCCTACCGTTGCCTTGCTCTGCGGATCCCCGCCTCGACTATGTCGTCGCCATCACAGCCTATACCTCCTCCGAACGACCGCCGGGGTTCACGCTCCTCCCGCTCCTCCAGCAACGCCGGCCTTCCCGACCCTACGAACGGTTCAGATCTTGCTGCCTCCGAGTCCTCCGGCTTTGTTGTCGGCGGTCCACCGGGCAGCCCCTCTCCTTTAGCTCTCCGGGCGTCCACCTCGTCGTACCGCCGGAAGAGTCGTGGTGCCAGGATCCCTCCCGATTTTCACCTACTCGACTACGTAAACCCTCCCGACAGCAACCTCATCTGCCTCATCTGTCATTGCCCCTTCGACCATCCCATACGGCTCGCCTGCGAGCATTACTTCTGCCGTATTTGCCTCGACCACGCGTGGGATGCCCAGCCTCAAGGCTCAAAGACATGTCCGACATGTCGGCACAAAGTCGATACAGATGAAGAACCTCTTCCCGTACCCAGGATTCTAGAGAGGATGCTGGACGAGCTGCAGGTCAGGTGTCCCAACTCCAAATTGGGTTGTCCCTGGGCCGAACAGCGTGCCAACCTTGAGAACCATGTTATGCTGTACTGCGAGTACGCACTGGTCGAGTGTCCGGCGTCCGACTGTCGTTTGCCGGTTTCACAGAAGGATTCCCACAAGGGCTGCTTGCATTACAGTGTGAGTTGTGACAGCTGTCACACATCTTTGCTAAAGAAGGATCTTGAGGTAAGCTGCCGTGTTTCAGTTTGATTGAGGGGTGTTTGTTAATCTCTCGTGATAGGAGCACCAGCGTAATACTTGCCAGTTTCGCTTCACGGAGTGTCCACACTGTTCCACTGAGGTGCTCCGCCTGGACTTGAACGGTCATGTCAAGGATGTTTGTCCGAAAACTATTGTGCAATGCCAAGGCTCCATCGTGGGTTGCACATACAGTGCGGAGCGGGAGACCATTGCAGAGCATGAAAAGCCGTGTCCGATGGCCACAATGGCACCCTTCTTCCGTGAGCAGCAAGCCCGACTCGAAAGGAGCGAGGCTCGTTTCGAGCCCTTGGTACGAAAAGTGGGCATCCTGGAAGATTGTCTCTCCAACATTACAAACATGTTATATCCGGCCAATGCCAACGACTCCTCCTTCTCCGTCACCAATCCTCTGGATCCCAACAACCCCGACACGTTCCCACCTGCTCCACTTATGCCGACACCCGACTTCCGCCTACCTCCCGCGTCGTTCCCCCCTGTTCCACCGACCGCCGACCAATCTCACTCCCAACCACCCTTCGACTCCCAGATCCACCACCTCCTCACCCTGCACGACTCCCTCCGCGATGAACTTTCCCGCGTTGCGAGTGCTCTGAGCGAGCTCGAGGGCCGCACCAGCATGATGATTATGAACGAAAATCAACGTGTCAAGGAGGAAATGCTGCACACCAACGCCGCCATCAACGGAATGCGGGTCCAGCTGCACTGGCTCATGAGTGCGACACTGCACCAGCGAACCTCAACTTCGGCCGGCACTTCGACCGCAAGAGCCGGCGGTAGTGCAAGTGCGAGCGGGAGTGGCCGGAGTGGTGCAGATGGTACGCAAGGGGCCGGTGGTGCGACGATGCGTGGGGCCGCGGTTGGGTTGGTGCCGTTGAGGAGACTGAGTGATTCGATCAGGCAAGACACGAAGTTGTGATGGGGGCAATGAGGGAGAAAAATCAGCATTCGATATGACTTGTGATTATGCGGCATGGAGTGTTATGTGGGTACTTGTTTCTACTGCGTAGATGGGCCGAGGGGGGTTTTATGTCGGTGGAACCCCTTCAACTTGCCCAATATGGCGTTTCAGGTGTCGTTTCACGAGGTTCTATGAAAATACCCATTTCTTTTGGTTTCAGGAGGATTTGCCCATCATGACGAGCAAAATGCAAGGGCGATCAGGAACGGCGAGGCGGCGAGCTTCGATTCAAAAGTCCTTTCGAAGTTGGGGTTCCCAGATGTAGCTGGGTATGCCATGAAGGGGAGGATTCAAAGGGGTAGACTTAGGAAGACAGTGATAGAGAAAACAAATCAATTCTTTTAGAGACCAAGACGCATCTGTGTATTCAAGTGAAGATATGCACACTTAGGTATGAGGAGAGAGAACCTTGCATGGATTGAAGCTCGATTAAGAGTCATTGTTGTCATTGATTTCCCGCTACATCGTACTGAATGCTGAGCTTCCAGGCCATGATGGGATACAGAGAAGCATCTAGGTATACATATCTAGCCCTATCAACTTCCTCAAAATACCCCTGCTATCCTCCGCGACGTGCACGAATTCAGCTCTTCCCCCAGTACCATTTAAACGAAGGCCTCTTCCTCCCCAGATGTCGATACCTCTGTATGAGGTAATCCTCCGTCCAACTCGGCTGCCAACTCCACGGCAGACATATGTCAGAGATGTCTTTTGATGGGGAGGAGGTCGAGGGAATCGAAGGGGCGAGGCTGATGTTCTTGTAGCGGACTTCCCAATCCAGATCAAGTTCCGTTGATGTGGAGGGGACGCGGAGGCCGAGGGTGGGGAGGGCGAGGAGGGTTTCTTCCTCTTCTTCGAACTGGTTTACCGCGGTGCCGCCTCCAGAGTATGAAAACGTAGGGCGGATACCCGAATTCTTGCGAAAAAGCGCGGGGATGGTGGTGTGCAAAGAGGGGGGTTCCATGTAAGAGAGTGTGGGGAAAATGGACCCTTCGTACCGTTTTCCAGCCTTCAGTTCTAGCGCTTCTTGGGTCGTCAGCATGCGCACGATGACGTCGTATGCCCCTTGCAATTTGTTGTCAACACGGAGCCAGAATCTCCCATCAAAAAGACGCCATGTATTGGCTAACGTGCGGTCCCACAAACTGGTGGGAATTGTGATTTGCACGGAGGAGGCTTCTCTGCTTGTCCCGAGGGGTTGGCGCGAGAGGAGATAGATTGGTCTGGCATCCTTCGTGTTGCTTTGGGAGCTTTCAGTGGGAAAAATGCCTGCGGTTTCAAGAACCTGGGGGGGTACCGCGCTTTGGCGGAACCAGACGCCAGAGACGGAGACGGAAGCCTCTGGTGCGGGTTCTTGGCTGCTGGTTGTATCTTCCTCGAGGCGCAGAGCGGGCCAGATTTGATCTACCGCGCTGGAGAATTGGCCAACAGACGTTGCTGGCTTGGGACTGACGAGTTCGGCGATGCGCTCGAGGTAGAGAAATGCGGTATTCCTTGCGGGGTTTTTGTCCGACTCTTTGCTTAGGTCACCATAAGGGGATGATAAGAAGGCTGATGCTGGAGGAAAGCGCACGATGAGCGCGCCCGTTTGAATATCCAGCGCCAGGGGTGTCTTGAGGAGGATCTGCTCGGCATGCCGGCGGTGCGATTCTACACGGTGTTGCATGTGCTGGGCAAGGGAGACGAGGGCCTTGGGGTTAAGGGCTTCGGGGAGTTTATGGTTCTGCAGAACATGCCGTACCGCATTGCGCTTTGTAAACGTGGGCATCTGGTTAGTACTGTCTTCGGCCCAGGGGATGGAATTAGCTTGACAGGTTGCTATGAGGCGGGATTTGTCGAAGTTGAGTAGGGGCCGCAGCAGCTGGATGCCACCTTGTTCGATCGGGAAGGGGGTTGGAGGTTTCTTGTTTTCTTCCGGTTCCAGGATCAATCCATCCGCGTCTCCGCTGTGATGTACCCCGTGAATGCCGTGACACTCCGGAATCCATTGCACGCTCTGTATGCCTTGCAATCCTGAGCGGAATCTCCTCTGGATAAGTCTCATCAGGATCGTCTCGGCCTGGTCGTCCGCATGGTGCGCGACGAGAAGGGTTTTTATTTGGCGCTCTCTGCAGGCCAATCCAAGTGCTTGATATCGCAGGCGTCGCGCCACGGTCTCGAACCTTTCGGGATTGTTCAGTTTCTCATGTTCCGGCCATGTGAGAGGAACAATCGTCGTGGGCATGTCCACTGCAAGGTGTAAGCCGCTCGCTCAATCCATATACAAAAATGCGTCTCACATTTTTGGCGGAGTTGCTCAGCTACCCAATTCGCCTCATCGGTGCTCTCAGGCCGCAGTTTATGGTCAATGATGATCGCACACGGTTGCGGCAGTGAAGTGTTCCCTTGATATGTTCGCGCGTACAGACTCGCGAGGGCCATGGAGTCGACTCCTCCGCTGATAGCCAGACCTATCCCATTGTTCAGTCGCTCAGAACTTCTGAAAGCCAGAGAATGAAGTCTCACCCATAGTCTCCGCGTCCCTCGCATGCGAATACAGGTCTTCCAATGCACTTGCAAACTCCTCCTGGCTCACCGGCTCAGCCGTCGAAGCGCCATACCATCTCTTCTGCCATGCTCTCCCCAGAGCACCCGTCCGCTGGACAGCGGAGCCGCCTCTCCGCACAACGGCACCATACCATCCCAACATAAACACCTATACCATCTAACTCTTTTGACACTCAGCGTTCGAAGGGGGAAAGGGAAACGGGTAGACGCACGCGACGCAAGTCCCTCGGTTGACGCGCATTCGGAAACATTTTTCTGGTCGCTCGGAAGCAAGAGAGCTGACGCACGGGCCACCGTCGGACTCCCGTTCTCGAATTTTCCAAGCAGACCGCGCATAAAAAACATTGCATACAGCTTCAAACATACCTCTCCATTCAGTTTTCTCAACGCCAATCATCATCCACCGAATCCCTCCCTCATTCATCTTCGAACCGCCTTCGCCCTTTTCCCTTCTCCAAAACACAATTGACAAAATGGTACGCCGACGTGTTCCCTCGTCCAACCCCATCCCATCCAAGCTCTCAGCTCCCAGCTCCCCAAACACATCCCAATTCCTCGTCAGCGCAACCATGCTAACGGTCTCCCTCCCTCACAGTCCGCCCTCAAGTCCATCCGCTCCATCGCCCCTCTCCTCGACCGCATCCTGGTGCAGCGCATAAAGCCCGAGGCCAAGACCGCAGGCGGCATTTTCCTGCCCGAGTCCGCCGTCAAGGACCTCAACGAGGCGAAGGTGTTGGCTGTGGGCCCTGGCGCGATTGATAAGGAGGGAAAGAGGATCGCGCCGAGCGTGCAGCCGGGTGATAAGGTGTTGATTCCCCAGGTATGTGGGTTCTTTGTCGTTGGTGGTTGGGGAGGAGGAGGATGGGGAAAGTTGAGATGGACAGAGGAGGGAAGATTTGAGATCAGTGCGAGATCTGTTCTAAGAGAGGAAGGATGGCGAAATTGCGATAAATGATGATATGACGGGAGAATGTAAAGATCAATGGTTAAAGATACTAACGACTCTCCCAGTTCGGCGGCAGCCCCATCAAGGTCGGCGAGGAAGAATATACCCTCTTCCGCGACCACGAGTACGCCCCCCATCTCCCACTGTACGCTTCCCCGGTCCCCTAACAACCTTTAGGCTCCTGGCCAAGATCAACGAGTAAACGCAGCCTCTCCTATACGACATATATCCCACCACCTTCTTCATTATCTCCGATGTCCTAATGCTCTGGTCCTACGTTCTTGTACTTCTACCCTGTACCACTACCACTACTATCAACGTCGCCCTCATACGCCGCTAGCAGCTGCTGCCAGCGACGGAAATCACGTGCATCTTTCTTGAGCTTGAGCGAGACAAGCGGAAGGGAGCGTCATCTTTCACTTCTGCTGTATGTAGTTGAACCGATTTACTACTGGGTGGGGATGGCCCCGGGAGTGCAATAGTACAAGAAGATCTCTGCTCTGTTTGAGAAACGTCCTGTATGTCTACGTTCTGTGAATTATACTCCGTGCTAGGCGCTAGTGAATATGGCGAGTAGTAGGCCGTCACGTGGGGCATCTAAGGCCCGGAAGACCCGGAAACTGTTACTATCAGACGAATAAATAATGACCTTTCGTGTTGGATTCACCTACACCACAACCTTCTTACCATCTCCAACCTGAATTCACCCACACCACAACTTTCTTGCTGCGCTTCACCAAAACGCATGATCGACATTCAAGCAAGATCAAGTACCAGATGAATAATGTTATTATCCCTGTAGTTACATGGACTATACAGCTCCGTCGCTGATAGGATACACTCAAACCAGAACCAGGTCCCATCCAAACGCCACGCTCCAATGCTAAAATGCATCATCAAGGAGGGGTAAAACGAGAATACTCTATGAATACGGAAGAGGGGCTACGGTTCATTGCAAATGTGCTCCTTGCGCGGCGAACCTGAAGGAACGGGTATCTTGTGGTATATGCAATAGGAAAGTCGATCGATACAGGGGGCCGTTAAGTATACAGGCGGGTTAGGGGTGTGGACATAGGGAGGTGGATTCGCCCTGAGATTTTAGGGGTGGGCTTTATGTGGTAAAGGGCCGAGGAGGTGAATGATTGGATCGGTCCCTGGACTATGTCGACAGGATGGTGTGGGTGGCTCAGGGAATGCCGATGACCTTCTTAGACTTGTCGTAGACAACATACGTTATGGACACAGCCGGGACGACCTTCAAAAGGTTAGGCGTCAGGCCCCTGAAAAGGCCCCTTAACCCCTCTCCTTGTATTGTTTGGCGGGCAACGTCCATGATTCCGGTGTACGTTCGAGGATGGAGAACCGTGCCTTGGCTCTGAAGTCGAGTGCGGAGGACATTAAGGGGGTACACAGCGCTGGCTCCTATAGCTCCCGATAACCCGCCTATGGCTGCTGTCACAAAGCCTCCTGGCTGTGCATCGTCTTCATGGCAACCAAGCTTCTTCGCACTCCTGACGGTAATGGCGCGCTTGAGGTATTCGAAAGTCCCGAGATCGAGTGCAGCGTAGGGGAAGATGCCGAAGAGTCCCATTGGTAGTCCACGGTAGTAGGCAGCGATACCACCGGTGTTCCACATCTTTTTCGCTGTCGCTATGATGAGACGGTTGCCGTGCAGCCCACCAGAAACGGTCTCACATTGCATGCGAAACTTCAACGTGTCGATCGGATACACGGCGAACTGGGAGATCATCCCTCCAATACCGCCTGAGACGAATTTCGACCATGATTCGATGCGAGTAGGATCGTTGTGGCCCTCGAGTTTGGCGAACAGCCGTTTTGCCGCCTCATATGAACCAAACTTGATCGCAGATTCCGGCATGACCTTTACCACATTCAAGCCATTTCCTAACAGTTCCGTGAGCTGGGTGATGGACTAGGAACACATTAGACTCACCAGCATAAAGGCTGCGCATTCCACCCGCCTTCCATAGCTCCTTGGTCGCGGCAGCTAATGGTCTCCAAGAGTTTCCGAGAGCTCGAAGGACGTTTCCAGATTTGGATGCGGCAACAGCTTCCTGCGCGACGTCGGTTTGGGCGATGAGGTAGACTTTGAGACGGTCGAGAGGGGCGGTCGAGGTGCGAGAGACAATTCCGGCTACACCTCCCGCCACGAAATAGCCTGGATTCGGGACACATGATATCAGCACGGATTTGAAGCTACCCCAGAGCGAATCTTGCGCCTCCAGGATGAGGGTTTCAGGGGCTGAACGGAAATCGGTATGGCGTGGCGGGAGGGTCTTTGAAACTGGGGAAAGCGAGGCTGCAGGAGAAGCAGCCGCCTCAGACATATCGAGAGATGCCACAAAATTAGGGGGAAGTGGATGTTGGGGTCGTGAACCTGCCACGAGGAAAATGGAACCGAAGAAAATGCGAAGAAACTTTTGTGCAATACCTAGCCCTTGGATGGTGTCGTCGCTTATTAGGACGTCACCCTCGAGATTCACCTTCACCGTTGCGGAAAAATACGAAAGTACGGCCCGAAGGGTTGGGGCTGTGACCGGGATGAAAAGGAGGAAATCTCTGAGTGACAGGCGTCAGTGAAAGTGAACATAGCAGGCATTACATGATGCGCCACACACTTGATGCACGACCACACCGCAGTTGAACGTTGGATGAATGGCACCCGGCCGTTTATACGAAAGTTCACGACTTACCGCCATTCGTCAAAAGTGATAACTCCATCACGATTGGTATCGACTTCGAGGAAGAAGTTGTCTAGCTTAGAATTGGGAACAGCGAGTCCTGCCTGCCTGAATGCGAGTCTAAGCTCATCCTTTGATATTTTGCCATCGCCATTGTGATCGATGCTCTTGAACAGGTCGAGGAGCTCCTTCTCGGTCTGTTGTACAAAACTGCGGAACTCTTGGGACGGGTTCGGGTCAGCTGTAGGTTGGCGATGCTAGACTAGCTTTGCTGACCATTGTATTGTATGCATCCATCGCCATCCGTGTCGACGGCGGCCATTACGTCCGAGAGGAGATGGTCCGCATTCTTCAGAGCTGTTGAAGCCTTAGCGAATACTCGAAGCACAAGAGGACAGCCGTACGGTGGTCCAGCTTCCGCAAACCCTTTTTCAAGCCGGCCATATCCACCTTCCCCCGCTTCCTCGTATCCAACGTCGCCCACAGCGCATCCACGCGCGCATCTTGGGCGTCGGCGCTCTCAGTGTCCATCATTTGGGGTTTCACTATCGATGTCGTTCTTTCATGGCTGGAGGTCGTGACGCGCAGTGGAGGCGGACTAGGCTTTCACGCAGGCAGCGGCAGCTGGTAGAACCGTAGGAAGCAATGAAGACTCGTCCATAGGACTGGTGGAGGAGAAGAATGAGGCGGCGGGGCTCACGCTGGGCATGATGTTATGTCGAACTTTGAAGCTGGCGAGGCGCTACCCAGAAAGGCTTAGCGTGAGAGTGTGCCTTGGCAAGTGCGGCCCCATCGGCTCGGCTAGTCGTCCCTACCCGTCGCTTCCATTTCACATCCCGATCGTCTATCCAGGCCCAAGAACAACTCATCAATGAACTTGCGACATTCTCCCACAGGCCGACAGGCCGTTCCTTTTCTCATAAACCTTCTCACTCACTACTACAGCAGGACCACATTGTAGCCGGTCTTTCGGTGTTTTTCAAATTGCGTTTGGAACGTCAAAAAAGCCCACCATGGCCGCCAACTACTGGGAGTCGACCCAACAAAAGTTCTGGACCTTCACCAGGCAAGACCTTGCGCAAGAACGCAAGAAACTCGAGGAGTCTGAGCGAAGCCTTGTCAATGCTTTTCCCATGCCCGACCGGAGACACTTGAGCATCTACTTCTCTAGTCGTGGGTTGCCCCCTCTTCTGCAGCGTCATCCATGGATCCCCACATATCACGTGCTGACGGTATACCACAGAACTTACAAAGATGGCCAGACCCCTTGCTATCCGGCAGCAAGCAATAGCTACCGCCCAGGTGTACGTTCGGAGATTCTACACCAAGGTGGAAATTCGGCGAACGAACCCATTGCTTGTACTCGCGACTGCGCTCTATCTGGCTTGCAAGATGGAGGAATGTCCTCAGCACATCCGAATTATTTTGGCGGAAGCCCGCCATTGCTGGGGTACGTTGACGTATCGAGTGGGACAATCGTTCTCTATTGACCCTTGTATTAGATGCGTCCTTCAACGACATATCCAAGATTGGGGAGTGCGAGTTCACTCTCATCTCGGAGTTGAATTCACAGCTCATCATCCACCATCCGTACCGAAGTCTGACCGAGTTGCAAACGCAGTTCCAGCTTACGCAGGAGGAGAACAGTCTCGCGTGGTCGATCATCAACGACCACTATCTGACGGATCTTCCGCTCCTCCACGCCCCTCACGTTATCGCCATCACGGCATTGGTCCTGGCGGTTGTACTCAAACCGACGCAGGGCGGATTCCAACTGCATGCGACAGGGGTAGCGAATGCTCTGCAGACTCTAAGCAACGCCGGTAACAGTCGGAACGGTGGAGGGCCAGGGTTTCCACCGCGGCTTCAGAAGCTGATTGACTGGCTAGCGGAGAGTAGTGTGGACATCGAGGCAGTGATTGAGTGCACGCAGGAGCTCATCTCTCTTTACCACGTCTGGGACGAGTACCAGTACCAGGAAAAGGCAGTCAAGGACGCCATAGCAAAGATTGTCAAAGCAAGAGATTGAAGAGATGGGGTGTTGGAGGAGAAGCTCCTTGCGCAGATGAATACTGTTGGAGAACTAAGCAGATGAATACCGGAGAGCTACATTCGCTCGGACGTCCAACTTGCAAATCTGGGGCCGAGCCGAAAGAGCAAACATATTCGACCTTCATCGTTCCGACGAGCCACAGCAGGAATCGACTACTGAAGCAATAACAGAGGGAACAGTCGGTGGGAGATTGACGTGGTCGGAGGATATTGAAGAGGCCGTATTCGGCGACTTTCGGGCTGTACGATGATGACATATGGACAGGGACCGATATTGCGGGCCATATGGAGGGACGCATGGGTGCATGAGGAATACGGGAGTGGGTATGGCTTCGTTATCGGAGAAGCCTAGGGGCGCCTTGAGAGGGTTGATCGTGGGACATTCGATCTGTCACGGTCTCCAGCGGAATGGTGCTGTTATCAATCACGTGGTGGGCAATCTGCACCTGGGCAACGTGCGTCGTTGGATGGACTGTTGAGCACCGACAACGGTGCAGCGGTTGGCAGTTGCGGAGGCTGACAGCTGAGCTGACCACCACCCTACCCGCCATCTCACGACGGGATGCAGAGGGATGCAGGTCAGAAGTATGGGGAGAGAAAGCGGGTGGTTGCGAGACAGGGACCGGTACAGATCAGACGGGCATCTTCAGATTGATTGGCATGCTGATGCAGCAAGAGCAATGAAGAGAATGGCAGAGCACCCCACCCCGCCATGACCTGGGTCCTGCTGGGGGGGGTGGAGAGAGGCTGAGGTGACGGGCAGTGATTGCCAAGCCATTATGCAATGGAGCTTGGCGGGCCTCTCCCATGATGAGCAGAGGCGGGGGGCGGCCTGGGAGGCTTTGGAGATGGCGGCAAATGAGCGAGGTGGTTGAAGAATGGGCTGGTGTTTGGGTTTCTAATTCGAGGCAGGTGGACGAGGGGTGATTGGCCAGGCCATGCATTGCACGTACCGAAACGGTTTCGGCAGGTCACACAGGGGAAGGGTCTGCATTCTAGCGTTTCCAGCGTCCCAGGATGGAGGGATCTCAGGGAGGGTCGAATGGGGAGCAGATGGCGCAGCGTCAAGAAGGGCCAGGGACGGAGGCAAGTTGAAGGGCGAATGCCTCAGGCCTCTCTGGATTCTGGATGGCGGAGAGAGGAACCGAACCAGGGCCTCTCACACCAATGAGCCAGTGACGCTCACCTGGTGGTGGGCTGGACGGCGGGATGAGCACGCGATCAGCGGCATCAGCGGCGCAGAGGGCGGGTTGCCACAGGGCCAGCTCAGGGCCTCCCGGGGGCATCGACATCGTTCACTCGAGGCGCCGGCATCGACGGCGACGACAACTTCATAACACGGGAAGCAGAGGCAGAGGCAGAAGATGCAGGATGGCAGGATGGCAGGAAGGAGAGACCGAAGAGTGGCCGGGCGAAGCGCCGTCGTTGAAAGTGGCTGCAGAAGGGGACAGGCGAGGGGACGGAAAAAGAAGCGGTCAGTGAGACGAACGGGGAGCGTGCAGACTGGTGACTGCTGGGAACGCTGGGGATGGGAGAGGCTGTGTGGTGGTGCCCCTGTGTGCGTTGGCGGGAGGGAGGGGATGGTGGGCAAGTCGAAGCGCATTGGGTGTTTTGACTCTGCTACGCCTCCTTCTGCACGCTCCTGAACCCCCGGGCCACACCTGGCTGGGCGGTGCGGGGTGGGGAGCTGGTTCCAGGTGCTTTGCTACAAGACTCTGCGGGAATTTGGGGGATGTCGCGATATACTCCGTACTGTTACGGCGGAGAGGCTCGACTCGAGAAACTCCGATTCCTATCTCCTTCAGTCATCATGATCGGGGCGGACTCGGAACGCGAAAACTGCCAACAGCAAAAACTCCTTCGGGCCTGCAGTGTCTGCAGACCTCTGGGAGACTTGCGGCTGGGACTGCTGGAATGGACTTGGACGGATTAGGCAAAGGCCCTGCCGCGGCCCCTGCTCTCGAGCTTTCCTGGCCCTTCCATGACTGGTCGACTGACTGGCTAGTGACTGGCCACTGACAAGCACAGACCGTTTCACGGCTCCTGCGCAACCTGCGTGGCGAACTCTCCGTCCAATCAAAGCCACCTCACTTGCGTCTGCATTTGCGCTACTCTCTTTCTGGTTTAGCTCACTGGTACAGCACTCAGCCCTTTAGAGGCCCGCCCACCCTCCCGCGATTTCGCTCTCCCACCTCTCATTCGCATCCCTTCCCATCTCCCACCCTCTTCGCCAGCCTCGCCACCATATCCATCGAGCTTCCATCTCAACCGTTTAATCCTCCATTGCTCTTCATTCGACCGTTCCTCAAACCGCCTTTTATCACCACATAGCTACTCTCTGAATCCTCGGCTTTGTGGTTTCGCCTTCGCCTTTGTTGTTGTTCGACTCCTTGTTTTGCTCCCATCCGATCTCTTCGCTCGTCAAATCCGTCGTCGGCCGCAATACCTCCGACCGCCCCAAGTGATCGCCATGGCACAGTTTTATAACCCAGCTGCTCAGCAGCACTATCCCGCCGGCCATGTCGGTTCCTATGCCCACAATCCTACCCACTACGGAGGTGGTCGACAACGAAGGAAGACTCCCGGCGCCGCCCAGCATCAGAAGCAGTTCCGTCAAGCGCGCCCGGCAAGGGAAGCGGTCGACTCAGCTGCACTCAAGGCCTTCGTTCGCGATTTCGAGGCCGCCCGCGGGTTCGACGTCGAGGACGATGAGCAGTTTTGTCCCTTCCATCTCCTCACCGAGGATGATGTAAGCAGAACCACGCAGAGCTCCCTCGAGTCACTACTGACCTCTCTCGCACAGCTGCAGTCAATTCATTCCGGCTCCGATCGCTCCTCCCTCTCCAGCGGTTCCCCTGAACAGTCCCCTCTCCAGCATCAGCTCCAACCAACTCCCACCTTTGTTCTCTCTTCCGTCCCGAATCCATACGTTCCATCTGGTTTCCAAGCCACCACCCAGACCAGTAAACAGCGCAGCTCTCGCGCTGTACCCATCATGGATCCCAACACTCGGGACGTTGTCAGCCCTCGCACAAGCCCCCGTGGTTCCCACGCCGTTCCCATCATGGACCCCAGCACCAGGGGAGTCGTGAGCCCATCTTCGTCCGCCTCCCCCACCCCTCACCGCCAGATGCAGCAGCAGTTCCGCCGCTGGTAAGTGGTGCGGCCTGGCGTGTGGTGCGGGGAGTGCTCTATTTACTGGGCATCGCGGCGTCCTTGTGCGAAATTAGTGGCTACCTTTCTGACGCTGGACTCGTCCTTGTCCATCCCATGGAATCCTTCAAGAATCTAATCGCTTAACCTATGATACCTCCGGAAGGATTCTCCGTCCATATCATCGACCTACTTGTACAGTTTATCGATATCTTCTTCGACTTTTGGGTATACCACTCTGAATGGACGACGGCGTTGCATTTCAGTAAAGCATTTTTCCTTATCCCATAGAGAGCTCCTCGCTATCCACGTCGGTTACGCATCACGGGTTCGCAGTATCATCGGTGTTTCGGTCGCATCTTCCGGATTCCTTCCTCGACGCTTAAAGATTTAAAAAATTTTCTACGGTTGCAGATAAAAGGTGCTTCCCGCGCCCAATGTCCAACTTCTTACACATATTGTCGCCCGGCCTCCGGGGCTTCCTGGATCCTTTCCGGTCGGTAGATTTTCTTTTGTGCGAATTCCACTTTAGGGCGGAGACTATACCATGGCGCGATACACTTGGAAGCAGCGGTGTTGGGAACAAGGCAAGGTGCATTTTCGCTTTTTTGGGTGGGGTCTTTCGGAGCGACGGTCTGATGATCTTACGTGTGCGCGGCGCTTTTCTGCTGGGGACCGTCTTGCATACTTTGTTTGTTTTTCTATACTGTCTAGTTAGTCATCACGCCTCGTATATGAGGGCAGTGCTTTCTCGGAGTCCAAGGAAGGATGCGATACAAGCGGCGCCTAGCCTAACTTGTCCGCTCCTTTCGGGGAATCTCGAGATGGGTCTGTATGTACCTATCCATCGCAACTTTTCAACGCAACTCTTTCCGAACGTGTTTTCCAGTGAGACTCCGTTCCATCGACCCCACATAACAACCCAGCAGCTGTCACCTTTGTGCCTGCATATCACACAGTACCTTCCGCTCAACCGCCCCCTTGATGTCTCCACCAACGCGTTTTGGGCAAGGTCTACCATTTGACTATTCTCTGTGAGTAATGGCGAGAGCTGTACTGGGCCATCCAAGCATCGTCTCGACGTAATGGTGGGCCATTTGAGGCCAATGCGAGGCGGTGACGTCATGGGTGAAAGCTTCGTTGCCGAGGGTTGAGCGGTGCTCATTCCAACCTTTTCCGTGTCGCACGGGGAGCTACAAAGGTACACGGATTCGCTGCAGCTTCAGAAATCGTTTCTATTTCTCACTCTAGATTCTCATTCACGATCCATTGATCATCACTCTTCACGTCTCACGCTCAATCGTCGAACTTGTGCCTTGCTTAGAAGAGAGCTTGGCTTCCTACACTATATACCTACCCTACCTCCCTTCCCCGCACGGAGCTATTCATCCACCACTACACCTCCAATTCTCCTTCACCACACTGCAAATCACCATCAACATGTCCGCCCTCCGCTCCATCGTCGCTCGCCGGTCTCCCTTTCTCACACAGCGCGCCGCGCTCCACCAGTCATCAGCGCTGTGGGCGGGCAAGGAATCACGGCTCAGTATGGCTTCCCCATTCCCGACATTGGAGCCCCATTCAATCCTTTTTGTTTATTTTTTGCTTCCAGAACCATTACTGACAGTGGATAACAGACACCGACGTCACAGGGGAGGACATCGAGAAGGAGAAGCAAGACCTGCTGAGGAAGCAGAAGGCAGGCCAGGGCCACTGGAAGGAGGAGCTGGCGAGTAACAGCGAGAGCATCGTATGTGTTTCCACTCCTTTTCCTCACCGACGCTTAGGTTGAGGGGGACGGTGCTAATTGGTATGAATAGGTCAAGGCCGACCGCGGCGAGGTCGAGGCAACGGACGAGACGATCAAGAAGCTACAAGAGGAGACAAAGAAGGTGGAGAAGGGGAAGCAGTGATTGTCTCTCTCAACGCAATTGAGATTATGGTTGTGGTCTAGGAGGGAATCATTGAGAGCATTCGTGGAGGGAACATTGGAAAATGCCTTCGTCCGAGGTGGGAGGACGATTTTGTGGCTGCATATGTTTTTTTACTTGCCTCTTAAAGAGTTCATACGAATGTGAATCCGATGGTGTATTGCTGGAATCATTGCGCTGCCTTGTTTTTGTGGACCGTATGTATGAGGATGTCGTCTAGAATTAACAACGAAGCTGTCGGAGGCTGAAAAGAAATGGTATTGGGTTTGCGCATCGCGGCATCGAATCGGGTGTTCTACGAAAGCTACCTCAAGCTCCAAGCTTGCAACCAGTCCGCACATCGCCTCCACCAACATCATCAACTCGCATCCGCCAGACCAGAGAATTCCATAACCCATCAGCGCAAAACCTGATTTTTCGGCATGGCAAAAAGAAAATCACTGTCCCACCCGATATCCCTCGATGTGATGGCAAAACGAAAAAAAATGGCGACCCAGTTGTTGTCGCACTACGTCATCGCTCAAACTTCCACGACACGATCAGATACGCTAGCAACGACAACAAACAACACCAGCACAACACCCCTCTAGCGAATCCGCCTAGATGTCCGGCAACGCGAGCACCGACATCCTCGTCGTACGTCCCTCATCCCAATTTATGCCCCGTCCATCACTTGATATCACCCTTCTCCTCCACCAAGCCTCTCACGCTCCATTCCTCCAACACCACCATCGGCCAAAACCCGAATCGCCTAGATCCAAAACACAAATAGCTAACCACACTCCTCCCCCTTTCTAGGCCGGTGCCATCGCAGCATTCACCGTCGACCTCCTCGTCTACCCGCTCGACACTCTCAAGACGCGCATCCAGAGCCCCAACTACGCTCGCCTCTACGTCGATGGCGCGACGGGGAAGTGGAATCCGGCCCTGTTTAGAGGCGTGTATCAGGGCGTGGGCAGTGTGATTTTGGCAACGCTGCCGAGCTGTAAGAGGGGTTTTATTTGATTTTGTTTTACTCTTCATTTCTCTTCTTTTTTGGAGAGGGGGAATATGGTGGCTAGCACGGTTGAACATATGGAGGAACATCAGAGGCTACACATTCATGAAAGAGCCCGGCTAACAGCACCCCACCCGCAGCAGGAGCATTCTTCACGACCTACGAGCACGCAAAAGCCCTCCTCACGTCCCTTTCCACCACTCGCAACGGAACACTACTCCCCACCCCCGTCATCCACGCCGCCGCCTCGTCGCTGGCAGAACTGGTCTCGTGCGCCATCCTCACGCCCGCAGAGGTCATCAAGCAGAATGCGCAGATGGTGGACGTCTCATCCTCCTCTCCTTCCTCCAACTCGGCCCCCTCAACGCCCCCCAAAACCAACGCAACCCTCCACACCCTCCGCAAATTCCGCTCCCACCCCCTCACCCTCTGGCGCGGCTACACCGCCCTGGCGGGCCGCAACCTGCCCTTCACGGCGCTGCAGTTCCCCATGTTCGAGCGCCTGCGGGAGGCCATCAAGTCCTACAGAGAGAGCAAGGGCGTGCGGGCGGGAGGCATCGTGGAGAGCAGCGTTGTCACGGCCATCAGCGCGGGGGCGGCGGGCAGCGTGGCGGCGGTGGTGACGACGCCGGTGGATGTGGTGAAGACGAGGATTATGCTTGCGGCGGGGGAGGAATCGTTGTCGTCGTCTTCTTCTTCCTCGGAGAGGGGAAGCAAAGGTCGGACGGGGAAGAATGGGCTCGTCGACGCGTTTGGCGGAAGGCGGGAGAGACGGAGAGGGAGGTCAAAGGGGGCGTGGGTGATCGGGAAAGAGATTGTCCAGGAGAAAAGGCTAAAGGGGTTGTGGAGGGGTGGCGCGTTGCGTGCTGTGTGGACGTTTGTCGGGAGTGGGTTGTATCTTGGGGCGTATGATGCTGGGAGGATTTATCTTGCTAGGCGGAGAGGGGAGGAAGTCGGGGAGGGGGAGTTGATGTGATGAGCGTGCGGAAGTGGAAGGAGCTCAGGGTGATATGGGGCGAGAAGGGAGGTGGAGGGAATAGTAATTGAGTACGGGCCCCGGATGACGGAACGGACCCTCTGGAAATGGGTCCGGTTCTTCCATTCATGAAGAGCTATGGGTCTGGTTATGAGAGCTTTCATGGTGGCTCCGGCAGGATGACGAACTCACGAACAGGACCACGCACGCGGCCGATGACATTCTCGGACTTTGCAACGGGACGTAGTGTGCCGCAGACAACCTTGTCCTCGAGTGTGCAGTTCTGCGGAGTGGACTATATGCATGTTGGAGAAGGGTAAATGGAGATAACGATCCCATTGCTAATGAATTGGTAGAAAACTATATTGCATAATGCAGAAGTTCGAAACGCAAGCCTCCCTTCCTCCTCCAAGTCCCTCAGTCTTCTTCAGAGCATTATGGATGTAACAGTGTATGCGATCCAACCATACACGCCCATAATGGGGCCAGAATTTGGCTCTACACCTTCACTCATCAACATCATTACCCACTACTCCGTACGTACCTGAGATACAGATCTCACCACCCGAAATGAACACGAAAAACGATGGATTCGTCTCGGCCTCGCAGAAATTGAACAGTGGAAAGACCTTCGGAACTGGGTATGCTGGGATACGAACTCACACCTCCTCCTGATTGGCCAATAATAATAAACTGAAACGTCTAGTCCTGCTGGGCGCCGACTACATCTCTCCATCTCCCTTACATCCCAACACGCGATGAACCTCAACATGGATCGACGAATACGAGCCAAGCCGATCGGCGGGGAATACCTTGAGGGAAATCCCTGAGGCCTAGAGCTGAACGGTGCAATGACGTGCCCGGAAAGCCGCTTTGGAAAGGATTCAGCTCTTCAGAGGGGGCGAGAGTTGCTAGTGAAAAGAGATATACACGATTTTACCTAATGATCGGCCCCCACAGCCTCGTTTTTTTGAGCCCAGCGGCGTACAAACATCTCCCCATCGTCCAAATACGAAATACGGTCGCGAGATGCTTGAAACGCCAAGATGGCTGTCTCTCGATGCCTTGCCCTAGGGTAGGTGAATGGCGACATGTTGTATCCTAAGTTAGCATCACGGCGATGGATACCTCGATGTATAAAAGGTAGGGTGCTGTACGCAGCAATGGAGCGTCCAGAGATCCTGAATTCAAGGCTCTTCCCAAACCAGACTTAGACATTCAAAATCCATACATCGTCAAACCAACAATGGTCCTCCTCAAAACCACCCTCCCTCTCCTCCCCCTCCTCCTCTCCCTCGCCGCCGCCGCCGCCCTCCCATCCCCCAACACCAACGACCTCAACAACAACCTCCACCTCCCCCCCCGAGCCCCCTCCATTCCCGGGCCCCCAGCCGACCCGCCCAAACCCGCCGACGGCGACGGCATCGGGCCCTACAAGTCCAAATCCGCAGGCTGGCGCGACTACCTGTCCAAGGCGAAATTCTTCACCATCGCCGCGGCGGCCGGGGAGATCGGCCTCACCAACGCGGAGCGCGGCATGCGGCACTACCTGGGCAACTCGGGCAACGACCTCAACGTCGCGCCGGGCCCCATGATGAAGGACCTACCGAGATTCCGGGAGGCGGCGCAGGCGCTGGCGCAGAACGAGGCGACGAACGCGTACAAGAGCATCGGTGGGACGACGGGGGAGAAGGCGTTCAGCAGCCGGTGGGCGAATTTCTACGCCACCAAGGACCAGAGCTGGGACTGGTTCTACGCCATCGGCGGGTTCTCGTATAGCGTCACGGGCGTGGTGACGAAGGCGGCTTCCGGTGGGGGGTCGCTGAAGTACAAGATTCATATCTTTGATCGGTATAATTGGGATGCGGGCAAGTCGGTGACGATTGGGCCGTTCACGTTCGAGGATCGCGAGCTGGGCGAGCTGCATTTGAAGGGGTTGGCCAGGGAGTATGTGGTACGGGGGTCGAGTGGGGAGAATGAGGTCAAGAGCTTTAAGCCGGGGACGGTGATTCCACCGCCAGGGACGGGAGGGAGGAATTAGGTGGGAGAGGAACTTTAAGAAGTTCCAGAAGAATGAAGGTTTTTGGGAGGGGGTTGGGTTACGAAGCTCATATATTTGGAATCTTCCATTTCTCTATACTTTACAGTTTTGTGCCTGCTAAGTAGCAATAGTATCGTTATCTTCATTTCGCACTTGTCCGATATTCGTGTAGTGCTTCCTAAAAGCTACACATTCGAGGACTTCAACTTCGCCTGCATCTCAGGTAGGTAGTGGGTAATGAGAGAAGTCGTGGAGCCTAATCGTGTCTCCATGGTGGGCGTTGGTGGGATAACATGCACGCCTTCATCCATAATGCTCTAAGGAAGAGTGAAATGATATTCTCGAATGAACCGATTGAGGTACTTACGCCCAAAACATGGCTTCACTTGGAACAGAAACAGCAACTTGAGCCAATCGGCATCCAGATGGGAAAAGAAACACTTAGTCTATCCTTTACCGGACTGGGAAGTCTATGTGCGATTGTTTCCACGATGCCATACGCTTGTCGGTCTCACTGAAAGACAGCACTGATGCGATAGAAAACCAAGTCCAGACTTATGGCCCAGCTTCTCCTTCCTTGCCCCTCACACTTCCGACTTCCTCTCCACCACCGCCTCCACACTCCCATCCCCTTCCCAACCCTAAATTTCCATCAGTCACCATCCATCTGGACCTCTTATCTGCAACCATCATCATCCATCAACCCAACCAACCCCAGCTCTCCGCCTCCTTCTCCTCCAACCCCCGAATCAAAACATGCACGTGTTCCAAACTCCGAACACTCTGTAAATTCGTCGGGTTCCGGAACCACAGCACCTTCTGCCCCCTCTGATCCTCCGTCTCCCCAACCTTCGCCCTGAACTCCTTCCTCACGAACTCCTCCACAATCTCCGCACCTTCGGGGTTCAAACCACCCGTCGTAGGGTAGACAGGAAGCCGAATCTTCGACCACACAACCACGTGCAGTATACTCGGCGGGTCAACCGCATAGCCCCAATCGTTCCTCAGAATCGCGTAATCCCTCCCATCCTCGAACGGCATCGCCCCCTTGGCCGTGAAAACCAACCTCCCCTCCTTCTCGTGCTCGGCCAACGGCGCCCATCCCAGGCGCTGTGATAGGATGTAATTGGTGATGGAGCCGTAGAGGGACTTCACGTGGGCGTACCATGCCAGATAGGCCTTCAGGCGCGAGGGCCAGCGCTTCAGCTCGTCCAGTTGGCCGGTTCCGATCAGGTGCTGGAGATTCGACCATGTGTGTGGGGTGAATTCCGAGTCTGGCAGGGCGAGTTGCTTCCAGTCTATTGGGGTTAGGGGAAAGGGTGGGGAGGAGCGCGGGAAGGGGAGGGCGGTTGGGTCCGGGTTGGAGGTCCAGGTTGAGAGGTAGGTGGAGGGGAGCGAGGTGGTGTCAAGGTCGATGGGGACATCCTGGTCGGGACGGCCCAAAGGAGAGGGGGAGGCGGAAGGGGCGATGGGGTTGGTGAGGATGGTGGAGGGGTCTTTCAAGGCTGGAGTGGTGTTTGTGTTGGTTGCGGCGTAGTCTTCTTCTGATAGTTGGCATGTCATTGTCGCGACCTGTCGTTTCTCGGAAACTGGAGGAAATCGAATGTCGAGTTGGGTAAGCAGCTCCACGCTTCGGTGGTGGAGATTGCGAGGCCGATCGAAGCTTGAGCTGCCGTTTTGAACAAGTGATTCCAATAGAACGATCGTATATTCCAGATTTGACTCGTGGCCTGCTTACACCTGTGCAATTTGGAAGTGCCCTGGGTGGGGTGTAGTTGGCGTAGCGAACGTTGGTGTAGAAGTTTACATCTGCAGATGGATACTTGTTCTTTTCCCGGTGAGCGAGATCCCACCATTTATACAACTTCCGAAATGCATAAGCAAGGCCCAATCATGGCCGACGATTGCGACACGGAGAGCGCGACGGACGCGGCAGTCCGCTTTCGCTTCCGGCGCTGGTGGAGCCTTCCATTTTGATATAGGAGGACCTACATCATACAATAAGATGGAAGGATTGTTAAGGGCTAGTTGCATGCGTGAGTCCTGATGTTGCTTCTGTGGGGTCGGATCGCAGGGTGTGGGCGGGTCGCGGGGCAGCCCTGCCTTGTACCGCCGGATGCGTTACCAGAAGAGGACGGGGGATGTACCATTTCGTGAATGTACACTCGAGCAGGAAGATGGTCCAAGAAGTTGGCGATTTGCCGTAGAAAGACCTGGCTACAGAATAGAATCGTTGGGGATTGATAACGGCAAATGCGAAATACGCCAGTGCCTTAACTCCTTGCGCCGACAAATGCTCTTTTCTCGAAAGAACTCTGCTACTCCCCTAGGAGGAGGAAAAGCCCTGCTCTCCCATCTTGAACTCCCGTTGGGCCTGAATGCATGTATCGCGTAGAAGTCTCATGGTCGCCTTACACTCTTCCCTTCTTACGATCTGGCCTCATCCCCAACAAAGTTACTCCTGATACCCACACTCTTTCATACTTTCCCTCTTCCCTGCGTTAACAGTCCAAATAATCCGCCGCCACGACCAGTTCCAGGCAGAGTTCCGCTGGGACATCCATATCCGGGACATCTTTCGCTTCTGCGTACTTCTGCTTGTAGTACAAGTATTCGCAGATCTTCTCGACAACGACGCCACTTCGGGGTGTCAGATGTAGACAACAAATGCGAAGGACAGGAGAGAGTATGAGGCAAATATACATACGGGAAGTCCAACACATATCGACTCTCCACCTGCTCCTTGAATCCATCTGTTCGTTCTCTGTCAACGCCACTGCACACTTTTTCCAGAACAGGAAACACGTTGCATGGAAGAACGTCGAAACCTGGAAATTGTACTTACGGCTCGGATCAAAAGCCTTTTTCAACGCCCCAGACAGACACGCCGCAGACCGTAGAATTTTGAATTCGAACCCATCTGTCGACTCCAGGGTCACGTATTCGCTGGGTCCCGAGGTAGCCATTGTCGAGCGAGTTCGAATGAGATAAATGTCGATGACGCAGTTCGTAAACCCTGGAACTGGAGGAGAAAGATTGCTGTGCGGTTTTGTGAGTGAACAGGTGAGGATGCGAAGAGGCCTGCCTGCTGGAGTTGGAATCGTACAATAGGATTTGAGACTTGTGAATCGACGCCACACCAAAGTTCCGGGACGAACGCCTCAACGCGCACGCACGTGTTTTCGCGTCAAGCACTTCACCTCACCAACTTTCCAACTTTCCGAGCTTGGAACCTCATTTCAGTCACCATCTCTCAGGATTGCGCCTCTTCCAGCACACATGTCTCCCCCACCCATCCGGCGCGCCCTCATAACCGGCTCCAGCCGCGGCATCGGCCTCGCCATCGCTCGCATCCTCTCCCAGAACTCGTACCAGTGCACCCTGCTTTCCCGCTCTCGCGCATCCCTCACGTCCGCCGTGGAATCTCTCGAGTCCTCGCACCTACCTCCGCACCAACAACACGCGTATATAGCGGGCGATGTGTCGGCGCCGAATTTCTGGACCGACGAGGAGTTCGGCGCGGAGTGGGAGCATCTGCGGCAGCGGGATTTGTTCGCCGCTCATAAGTCCGGGGTGGACGCAGGAGAGCTGAGGAGCAGTAATCGAAAGATTGATGTCCTGGTCAATTGCGCGGGGATGGCGCAGAATAGGCTGTTTATGCGGACGAAGCCTGGGGATATCCGTCATCTCGTGGATATGAACCTCACGGCTATGATGCTGGGGACGAGGTATCTGCTGAGGAAGCAAGTCATTGTTGCGAGTAAGGGTGGGAAAGGGCAAGAGGCGGAAGAGGAAGTATTCAAGCCCGCAATTATAAATGTGGCTAGTTTGCTCGGGGTGAAGGGTGGGAGGGGCGCGGTTGCGTATGCCGCGTCTAAGGCGGGAGTTTTGGGTGCGTGTGCGGTGGATTTGAAGTTAGAAAAGTGCGTATGATGGTTTGGCTGACTATTATAGGATTCACCCGAGCGCTGGCGCTGGAAGTAGGCAAAAGCGGTATAAGAGTCAACGCCATAGTACCGGGCTATATTTCTACGGACATGACGGCAGGTGAGTCCCAAACAGCACTGAAGCATAGGATGCGACGGAGTCTATCAATTGCTCTGCGAGCTTTCATCTCTGGTCCTTTCAGCTACTAATCTACATAGACCTGAAGCACTCCCCCAACCTCCTGAGCGAAATCCCCGCTGGAAGATTCGGAAAACCAGAAGAAGTTGCTGATGCAGCGCTCTTCCTAATCCGGAACCAGTATGCGATGAACTGCGTTCTCAATCTCGACGGTGGCCTTAGTGCGACGTAAACCTGTCCTCTTCCCCTTCATGGAAGGAAACGCCACCAGCAGGTATATCCCATGAACCAATGCCAAACCCGCTAAAAGGCCCACGCCAAACTATGCGTTCGGGCTTGAAAGAAAAGAAAGATCTATAAATTACAAACTCCAAGGTGAAAAGCCAACCATTGGAGACAAACTCGCCGCAAAGCATAGCAAGGCGCTTTTGAAGTATTAGACTTAATCGAGCACAATCGCACCTTCGTCGGCGTCGTCCAAGACGACAATATCGTCGTCGGGCGCAGCAGCAACTTTTCCTCTCTTCTTCGCCACCTCTGCATCCAAGGCCTCAGCGTCTGCAGCGTCACGCTTCCTCTTCCCGTGCCCGTGACCGTTAGTCACAGGGTGTTCTCCGTCCGTCTCAGCTGGAGTGGCTTCTTTAGGTTTAGTACCAATCTTGGGCTTCTCCGGTAGCTGAATTGGTTTTGCGTCCTTATCGAGCGGCTTCTCGGAGATAGAGAGAACGAGGTTGACTTTTGTGTCGTCGTCGGCTTCGTCGATTACCGTGATGAAAGTGTCTTCCTTGAGGCCGAGTTCACCGAAGGTTTTAGGAAGGTTCTGGTCCTCTTCCGGGTCATAGAGTATTCCAGCCTCGCTCTGGATACTGAACTCCTCGCCATAGCCAAGCTCCATGCGGAGTAGGTCTTCTACCAGGTCATTCAGAGTCGCACGTGAAGGATCCACGACTAGGGTCGTTTGTGCAGCGCTACAAACTGGGCAATTAGGGTTCGGCGGTCCATGCGGTCCGGCTGTTGTAACGCGATCTGGCAGCTGTGTAAGGAATGTGTATTTGGTCTTCGACATATCGTCGCGTAGGACTTTGAACGCCTCAAGCACACACAGACCCGCGGTCATTGCGTTGGTCGTCGCAATGGCGGGGATGATGTTGCCGGCCATTTCTGCACCGATTAGTCTCGGAACATAGCCATTTTTGAGTTAGGCATATACTTACGTTTGATATCGAATTTTGACCTGGATTCGATTCCGAAGATATGTGACCGAAGGTTCGCGCTCGCCGCAACAAAGTCCAGAGTATCCACATCATCTTTGTCGAATGTCAGGATCGGCGTTGCATTTCCCATGTCCGCGTGAGTGTTGGCCCTGATCTCTTCCAGCCGGTCGCTGAGCCTCTTCAAGCTGTGCATGAAGACCGCGAAATTCTCGGATAATGTCCAAACCACCTGATCTTTATGCATGACTGTGTCGCCCGCTCCCAAGGCTTCCTCCGAGAGCTCCTCGAAGTCAAGCGGGACCGGGGCTCTCCGGGTTTTCCACATGTCTTCCATGCTTCTCAGACGCTCGATATCCTCCTTGTACACCTTGTTGAAGACCAATCGCGGGAACTCGTCCGACCCCATGGACTCTCGTATCCGTTGCAGAGCCTTGGCTTCCTGTCGCAAGTTCTCTATCTCGGCCGCGTTCTCGGGACTCTCACTCTGGTCCATTTCGGGCGCATCGTCCTCGCTGGTTCCGAATATCTCAGTGAAAAGGTAACTCTTAGCCCAAACAATGCAATGGATTGGCTGGCTTGGTGTACTTCGAATCGTGCAGACGGGGAAGCTTTTCGGTGGGTTCTTGGGTTCGCAGTCGTAGCAGGGTGTGATGCCCTATTGAAATGTCAGAATTGATCGCGAAAATCACCGCATGCGCCATCAATCTCACCTTGCGAATGACCTGGACCTGGCCATTAAACCCGGTTGTCCCGCTCTCAATCAGAGGCACATCCGCCGCAATGCACATCTTGTTTACGTGGCGCCTAGCTTCAAGGTTGTCCAGTGCATTGAAGACGATGTCGAAGCTCTTGAACCACGCGACGTTGAACTTCGGATCCTTGATGTTGTCATGGTAGGCCTCGATCTTCCCATTTGGATTGAACCTCTGAGCAGACTCCTTCGCAACCTGTCGCAAAACCAGTCAGCTGCCAATTCACCTTGTCTCGACTGAACAAAAGTAGAACCATACCAAAGCTTTCGACTTCTTGATGTGCTCATTTCGGAATAAGAACTGGCGATTCAAGTTGCTCAAGTCGATGGTATCCAGATCAACCACATGTATCTCGCCAAATCCTGTCAGGACCAGATTCTTGAGCAGTTCGCAGCCGATTCCCCCAGCGCCCACCATCAACACGCGCGACTGGAAAAGGGTCAGTATGACGTCCTCAAGGCTGGCGGCGCAATGGAAGGAGCTGTACCTGTTTGATTCGCGCGTAGACGGAGCCCAGGCTCTGTTTCGCGTATTTTTCGCGAGCCATGTTAATGAGTGTGAGATAGCTGGATAGATTGGCGCATGTGGCGGGTTGAGAGACGAGTGGAGAGTGCGGAGAGGCACGCGACGGTGAGGTCAATGATGAAGTGAAAGACCGTGCTTCCTCCAGCCAGGCCAGGGTGCGGTCCCCGACCAGGGAAGGCGCGAAAGCTAGTCTATTTCTGGCAAAATTCGGGGCTAGCAAGTGAGTGGAGCCGCAATGTCTTGGCGCGCGTGCAGCCCTACGGAAAACGGCTTGGCGGTGAATATTCGAAACTCTCACAAAAGAGCAAAGATGTCGGATGACGAGGTCGATCACGAATTGCTGGACTTGCTGAGGAAGTCTCTGGGATGGGGTCCCAAGGATCCCAATGCGCCGCCAGAGACCGGGGTGCTGAAGGATGCGGAGTTCATTTACAATAACAGCGTCGATGTGGCGCTGGATATGCGGCATACGAAGGTGGCGGCCATTGAGATCTTGAAGCAGATGGAAGAGCAAGGGTACAGCACGAAGACATGGGCGGAACATGTTTTGCATCCAAAAGCGAAGGATGAGAGTACGGTGAATTTTATATTCGCCATGGATCTGCTCAATTTCAGTTTTTGGAGCGAGAAGAGCGAGGGGGAGAGATTTGCGGTCAGGTACCAGGATCAGAGGTGGACGGGATATTGGAGTCTTGTTGCCGCTTTGCAACGAGGACTTGACGAGGGGATTCCAATCACTACTCCATCGTTTTGGGCCAACGAGGAGGAGTGCACCGACGAAGTCCTCCGCAATGTCTTCAGATCAGACACGGAAGAGGAGATGCCTTTGTTTGAGGAACGCGCCCGGTGCCTACGTGAAGCCGGCCGGATACTCGAAGAGGTGCGTACCACGGCCACAATTGCTTTTGGAGGGCTCCTGGTTCGATCAATGACCTAACATTCTAGGAATTCGACAGCAGTGTCGCCATCCTGATTGAAGATGCCAAACACTCCGCAGCTAGGCTCGTCAACATTCTTGCAGACCATTTCCCATGCTTCCAAGATGAGGGAAAGTTCGAACGTAAGAAGGTCCGCTTCTTAAAGAGGGCTCAGATCTTTGTAGCGGATTTGTGGGCTGCGTTTGATGGCGAGGGCTTTGGTTCCTTCAACGATATCGACAAGATCACTATGTTCGCAGGTACGAGTATCTCACTTGACTTATCGAAAGTGCCGAGGCTAATATATATCAGACTATCGAGTCCCTCAAATGCTCCATTCCCTGGGATGTATGTCCTACTGCCCGCCCCTGGAAAAAACCATAAGAGAACTCAAGCCCATTCCGTCTGGACACTCCTGGGAGCTGCAAATCCGCGGATGCAGTATATGGGCCGTCGAGCTCATCCGACGGGAAATGCTTGCCCTTCAACCCACTAGTAAGGTCAACGCCATCCTGATCGACTTCTTCCTGTATGATTTGGCGAAGAAGAAGGAACTCGCAGGCGAAGAGGCGATTCCTCATCATAGGACCAGGAGTATCTGGTATTGATTGGTCAAGATTTCTGGAGTTCTTTTCTTACCTCGAATTACTCATAGATGCATAGATCTACAAAACTCCGTAAAAGTAGACGGTAGATAAGAACCTGTTCACACAGGCCCACGGCCAGGATAGAGGGTTCGGCACACTGCAGGGTCCGGACTCGTGACAGCTGATACAAGTAACAAATCCACATGGCATCAACTTCCACTCTTCTTGCGACGTGTCCCGAAGGAGACGTTTGTGTATTTTAACGAAGCAATCTATAATCTTGAAGTCTACCAATATGTCTAAAACTTTTGGGAGGGGAACTGAACGAGGATCGAGGCAAAATCCCAATGCAGGCTTTTTCTGGTTGAGTCGCTCTATGATGACGAAATTCCAACTCGAATGAAACGATTCTTTTACTTCTATTTGTCATTAGTCCAACCTTGTTCAACCATTACGTCGAGATGCGTACCTTGGAACTCGGACAGCTTGTACATACGTATTCGAGCTTGACGGTGGTAAGAATAACGCCCGGGTTGCTCCTCGGACACCTCTGCTGCAACATTTGCGCGGGTGGACAGAATTGCTGAAATATCATCTCGGTGTGTCCGCAATGGTGCTGATAGGCATGGTAGTAGCACATGATTCAAGCTGGTTCAAAGTATGCTCGGGTGCGCGGTCCGTATTAGACAGAAGGATGTCGATTGCCTCGCGCGACTGGCCCCGGATCAATGCAAGTCTCTTGCCAAATGGACTAGCTGATGACTGTCTAATCAGAACACAGTGCCCAAATGCTTGGATGCGACTTACCAGCAGTGATAGAAAGAGCTTTTAGGGACCGGATGAGTGCGGATGTGACGAAAATGGTGGGGGAAAGAAACTCGGGAGTCTGCGATAAGGACAGTGAATACGGAAAAGGCGGTGGCGTCGTGTGCGCTCTCTCGTGTAGTGTTTGAGTTGTTTCAAGATTCATTTGTATCCTCTTTTGTGCCTTTTATATGGTCGAACCACCGAGCTCATAACTGCTGTTTCGGTGGGGTTAGTTTGATCGGTCATGAGCTGTAACCACCTATGGCCAAGCAGGAGTTTGCACGACTGTGACAATGGAGACGTGCGGGATGGACATCGGCCAAACAACAAGTTGAGGTTTGTATTCCAGCCGGAACCGAGAAGCAATGCCGGGTTGCTAGAGTTTGACATCTCGGGCAGAATTTTGGGGAGGTACATGCTCAAAGAGGACATTGCCTAAATGTCGAAGGTACAGCACAGACGGGGCTGTAACAAGCTGTCACCGCGCGGAAGCGGACTCAAGAGCCACATTGTAACTCAAGCGCGTGGGAGATGGGAACATTTCGTCCGTGAAAGGTTGCAGTAAGAGGGTGGAATGACGATGAAGGGAATCGGAGTGACAGATGGGGAGTTTGCTATGTGACATGCAGCCTCGCTAGGTTTGAGACTGCTGTTGCCTCTTCCTGGCGGATCGTACCATGGACCCATTTCCATCCGCGGGCAATAGAAATCCGAGTGAACGTTGGATAGTCACTTTATCCCAAATCAGGCAATGTTCGGCGTGTAGCAGAGTACCAGTGGTTCGGCGCAACGTGGAAGACGGAGGCTTGCATTTTTCAGATAGGCGTTTTCAACAACCAATCAGTATGTCACAAACTCATCTCCGATGCCATTTTCAGGACAGGCCTTTAAGCGACCGATTGCCCATATGCTCTCACGCTGTGTAACCTAGTGCCTGGAATCCGAACGTCACAGAGCGAAGGCGTTGCAGCGCGCGGCAATGAAAACTGCAGGAAAGCACTCCACACCGACGTCGCAATCATGGAAACAGGAAACGACGGATCGATTCGGGAGCCTTTTGTCCAGAGCTTCATAGAATAGTTGACCAGCGACGCCAACTTTCCCGGATATATTGACCAATGGCGGCTTACCTTCACCGCCAATTGGAACTACGGAGAGGACGATGCGAACCGTTGCAAACATGCAGTGAACGCAGGGACAGAAACACTTTTCTTGGTGGCTGGGGTCGACGACCAGAGCTCTACTGTGTAGGGCTAAAGTTGGGCTTCCCTCGACTCCAAGACCAGGAGACCTCAGACGCGGACGATGGGACGTTGGTTCAAGTTGCATGGAGATGCACGTTCTGGCTTCAGTGCCAGCTGGCAAACGGCCCCATCCAGGATTCGGGGCACAGTGTGGGCCTGCAGCCCTGCAGAGGCTGGTGTGTTTTTAGCGGTGCTTGACGCTTGACGCTTGACACGTCAACCACGTATACTCGCCTCTGCATATTGACGCAGGAGCTGCACCCGGCAAAGATGCAGTGGGGTGCGTGTTGGCAGATGCGATAATAGCACAGCCGGCACGCTCTGTGCGCTGTGCCCATCTCGTCTCCTCAAGATTGCTGCTCAATTGCTCCTCCCACGGTGGTGTTCGTCGCTCGCTCCGCAACCTCCCATAGCACCATCGACACTACACTACTGGTTTCAACCTCCAGACACGCCCGGATCGCACGAGGGCGCCCATTCTGCCTTCGGCTCGAGTTCTTCAGGTGCCTGGCATTTGTGTGCCGAGCCAGCCAGGGCCAGAGCAGCCGCCCACACACCGCCTGCCAGCAGTGCCAGCGAGACGTCACGGCTCGACTCTTAAGAAGTCGCAGGATCCGGCGCGCGCAAAAGCTGTAGAGGCTGGACGAGATCGCAATGCGCTGTCTGACGTCCCAGCCACCTTGCGCCAACCGCCTTACTGTTGCTATGGATGACGTTCTTTAGCCCGCCGCAACTGGATATCCGAGTCGCCTCATTTGGCAACCGATTTCATTGGCCCAGAGTCAACCTCCACCGTCGAATGGGAGAATAGCACCAGCAGGACCGCAACACAACACATTTGGCTCCCTTTTGCATCTTGTCAGCAGTTTGGTCGGTACGCTGTCTTGATATGTCCCAGACTCTCGCTCATTACATGGCAGTTTTCCCTTCAATTTGGCGTACATCTGGATCCCATTCGGTAGCCACCAACCTGTAGGACTATCAGACGGAGCTCACCTTTCCTATTTAGAGCGTGTACCATAATACTCCTCGTCCTCTCGTCATCTGCCATCTCGCCAAGTTCGCATTCGAAACATTCCGGGGCACTGTCGAAAACATCGGTCGAATAACAGTGCATTATCTGGGTCCGTCACGGGAATCCGCAATTCACTGCGCCCGTGCGCGTGCTGCGCTTGTTGATCCGCGGTAATTGGCCGTCGAGGCTCCCTCAGGTCATCTCCCGAGTGCGGACCACAAAGGCATTGTTCACCAAAGAGCTTCGGATTGCGCTGCGTCCGGCTGGAGTGAACTTCCAGCGCGCAGAGACCGATTGGGTCCGGTGTTGATGGTGAGCAGCCTCCTTTCTGCTATTGCATGGCTGGGGCACCTCTGTCGACTTCCATTTCGTTGAGTGTTTGGAGGCAGGAGGCATCGTCACTCCTCCTTATATGCCTCAGCACTCCTTCCCTACACTCCCCCCGGCTGACAAAGACATCTAGCACTAGACCATGGCATCTTTGGACTTCGACCAGAAATTCCTGGGTCGAATCGCCAAACAAACCGAACAAACCAACCCTTTACTTTCCAACTCGCTCTACCAGATCCTCGGCCTCTCCGTTCTTCTTTCACGGCGGCTTATCCGGGCTCGAAAGCTACGCAAGCTCGATACTTCGCGTGATACCCCCTCACTTGCAGCCTACCAGCACATCCTTTGGCTATCTCGGGAGGGACTGTCCATACTGGAACTCTATGTTCTACCGTATGCGCAAGACAATCAACAGGGTCCAGAATGCAGAGTGCTCAGCGTCAAGCTGCGCGCCAGCTTCTATCACATCTTCTGCCTGTTTCACAATCAGCCCCCAGTAACGGCGACAAACATACCATCGAATGACCTGTACGGTCAGCCGAGAGACCCATCGCCCTCGTCCAAGCGAGCTGGCAAGCAGCCGATGCTTCGTGAACCGATCGATTCCATCACGTCGGAGACGTCCTTTCTCACTAACCCCTACGCCGCTGGGGGACCGGTAGGGACGCCTTCGCCAGGCCCACTCAACCCACCGCCTGGGCTCAATCCCATACCGATCCCGCAGCCATCCTCCTTTCTCCTCCCCCCTCTTAACTTCATCCCACTTGCCGGAGGTTACTTCACCACTGCTACCGCCTATGCCACTGCCTTCCTACCTGGATCACACCCGCTGCGCCTCTCCGTCGCTTTGGAACACAGTGCGTTTCTCTGGGATTGCGTCCATGATCACGATGGATCTCGTCGCTTAGCACGCCGTGCCATCAAAGATGTCTACCGTGCGCAGGAGGCCATGGATGACAGTGAATTCGAAGATGCCGCGGAGCTTGTTGGCATCTTAGGAAGAATGATGAAACGAAAAGACTGGGAGGGCACTCCTCGTGTGGGAGCTCCGAGTCCCAACCCTCCTGAAGCAAGTAGGGATGAATCTGGCGCCCCAGAGAAGAAAGGCGATGTGGAGGGCATACAGCCGGGACCTGCTCACGGAAGCCCTCAACCATCTAGACGTGCCGCCGAAGGGTGCTCAGTACCCAGTTCTCCTGCTCACAAAGCTGGAGCTAGGAGCCGGTCAAACTCGGGGAGGAAGAACAACGGGAACGGAAGTAGTGAACATACACCCAGAATAGGGACAAACCGCGGAAGTGGAGGAAGCCAGGATCGTACACCTAAAGCGGAAGCGGTGCGACAATGGGATGGAAGTCAAGACAATACTCCCCGCGCAAGGCAGGTCAGCATGGAAAGTGGAGGCAGCACTACCCCCAGAGCCCCTCAAGGTGTAGGTGGCCGCTCCCCTGCAACCCCATCTACCGTCCGCACGATACAACAACCCGGTAGCGACGACACTTACAAGGGGAGATCACCCATTGTCCCCATTAGTCCAGCCGTGGCCGTTGTGTCCGAGTCCGCTCGAGCTTCCCCCACGCTCCGACGTTCTCCTCCACTTCGGGTATCACCTGTACAAGAAAACATCTACACAAGACAGCAGAGGTGACATTTGGATCAGGGTCGAGGACAGGCACGGAAGATGGGAGTTGAGTGGACGGTGCCAGATTACGAAGCTGAAATCGTGCTTCTTCCGTCTACCCGTTCTCAATCAGCCTCCTCGACTCCGGTCCATTCTTCGAGATGAACCGATTCCCTTGTCACAATGCCAATTCCGTCAAGGGTCATCCCCATCAGCAAAGGCTATGGTGGCACGATGCACGACCCTACACGAATGAGACGAACACGACTTACGAAGTAACCGCCGTCTTGACACTCACCCCATGTACCACTATATACTGGCGTTTAAAGGCAGAGGTAGCTTTGGACTTGTTTTTGATGTACGTAACAACTGGAGCTCAACGTGGAGTTTGGGGGATTTGCATGAGCGTCTGTTTCGCAAGATACCACTGTGGGATTGGATTGCAGCGAGAAAGTAGAATTAGTGGACCTTAATGCAATTGTAGCTCCAAGAGTCTTCGGGATCTTCTGCTTTGCGAAATCGGGGTTGCCGTCTTTCGATGCAGTAGTGCCCCTGAAGTATTGGAGATAGACTGTGATCATTACATTCCCCCATCTTGCAAGAACCTCTTTCAGTTGACCGTCTTTCCTTGAATATAATGATGAAAACTTACCATGGAACCGAGAAAGGTATGTCGGCCTTTCTCAACCATTTCCTCCTAAAACGCCGCCCAATGCATGCCGGAAAAGATATGATATCTTAACGCTGCTCCCAGAGCACCGCAAACGCCACCCATTAAGCTGACTTGAGCGACGACGAAACCGTTACCATCGTACGGAAGGATCACTCATTCAACCCATCCATCCTACTCCCCATCAACCTTCCTCTTCTTAAGCGGCAGACTCGGCACCTTGAACCCGGCGCTATCCACCTTCGCGGGCGCATTCGCATTGCCATTCTGCTGCCCTCCTCCAAGCTGCGTGAACGTCCCCCCCTTGAACCATCGATCCTCCTCCGCCTTCCTCTTCCGATTCATCTCATCCCTAACCTTCGGATCCACGAGCTCCAACCCCTGAACAGGCGTAAACGCAATAGACGACGTACCCAATCCGCCGCCCACACCCGCCGTCCTGAGCCCCTGAGCCCGCAGCGTGGTCGCCGTCCCCCCGGTGCCGAACCCCTTGAGCGAGGACGCAGCTCCCAGCGCGGTTTCACCTCCCCAACCGGGGTTCTTCTTGGACAATTTGGCACGTGTGCGCTGATCGATTTGCTGCGCGCGGAGACGCCCGCTGTCGGTTGCGCCGATCATGCCCAACCCACGCGTGGTATCGCCAGTGCCGTAGCCAACCTCCTTCTCCTCCTTGCCGAACGCCATTCTGTTCTGCGCTTTGCGGAGTTCGGTCATGGCGGTTGCTTCCTTTGCTTTGCGTGCTCTGCGACCGCCGCGCTTGCGCGCCGGCTTGTCATCCGGCGCCGGCAAGGCGCGGACGCCCTTGTTCTTGGGAGGCTCGGTGAGTTTGTCCAGTCGACGCTCGCATTCGGCTCGCAGTTGCTGGCCCATGGAGCCGTCGGGGGATTGGTGCACCATGTCGATGCGGGCGGCGAGGATGACCTTGGCCGCGACGATGCGCATGGCTTGCTTCTTGAGATCCTGACGTACTGCGCGGATGATGGGGCTATGGTAGAGATACCCTTGCTGGCGGATTCCAACGTTCGTGGCAAAGCCTAGTCCACTTGCTTTGTTGGATCCCAGGGGCGGGATATTGCAGGCGGGTATTTTTGCGAGGCCCGTTAGTCCTCCAGCAAAGCCGATGAATTGCGCTGCGGTCTCGGATCCGATCAGGGCGGTCAAGTTGGGGGCAAAGACGTTCATGCGCGACTGCACGAACTGGGTCAATACCCGCTTGGCCTTGTCGAGCCCCAGAAGGAGCGTGCATGCTTCCAGGATAGCATCCAGTTCCGTGGGGTTCAGGTCGCGTCCAATAGCACGTGTAGCCTCGACTGTGACGACCATGAGAGAAGGACCATCCAAGATGCTCTTCAACGGCACGCCGACCAGGTTGTCCGCACTCTGCGAGATAGACTTGATATCGTCCAACGGTCCATTCTTGATTATGGCCACCGTCTTAGCATAGTCCACAGGATTCTTGATAAGCTCTTCCAGGTACGGAAACCGTATGGAGTAGTGGTCTCGAATGAACTTGTGTACCGCTGCAATCTCTCCGTCGATTTGTGTCGAGAATTCGTTCGCCTGGGTCAGGAGCTTGTATTCCGAGTGTTCCTCGATCGACTCGCCATCCAGAAGGCCCTCCATCCGGTCCTTTGTCTGCTCAATCTCTTGCAACACCTTTTGTAGCTTGCTCAGCAGACTGGCCGCGCCACGAATGTCCGCAGGTCCCTTCTGCTTCTTCTGCTCTTCCGCATATTCCGCCTCTTCGTCGACCATTTCCTCATCGTTCTCCTCGTCTTCTTCGCCCCCAGAAGAACCGCCTCCAAAATCCTTCGCCAACTGGTCAAGATCATTTCGCTCCCCATCGAGACCGAGATCTCCGCCCTCACCCTCCGAGCCGGAATCCGCGAAGTCCGCCAGAAGCTCCTGTTCGAGCGTCGACATGGTGAGATCGGAGTGGCGCTGCTGTCCCGGTTCTGTATGTAAAGGCTCCGTCCGTAATTTCACTGTCAAAGTGGTGGCGCTGGGAGAGAAATGGAGGCAACGACATGTTGACGGAGGTTGTTTGGCATCTCGGTCTTGGCACCAAAATTCTGCCGGGCGGTGAGCGACATCATGGTGAACTTTCCCAGCGAGTCGCGCCCAAGCTCCACCAATTTACCGCCTAACCTCACATCCCGCTGTCGTTACGGCTCTGGGCGGACGCACGGCCTTGTCCATACTAAATCCCCCTTGTGGAAAACGTCTTCCACCTTTTACCCATTAACCCCCCAACAACATCACTCTCTCATCCGACACGCAACCACCGCAACCATGGACTCCTCCTCCCGCGGCCAACCACGCGTCAAAAACAAGGCCGCCGCCCCCATCCAAATCACCGCCGAGCAGCTCCTTCGCGAAGCCGTCGACCGTCAAGATGACAAGATCAAGGCGCCCACGCAGCGCTTCGCGGACCTGGAGGAGCTGCACGACTACCAGGGTCGCAAGCGCAAAGAGTTCGAAGACTATGTCCGCCGGAACCGCATCAACATGAACAACTGGATGCGCTATGCGCAGTGGGAGCTCGAGCAGAAGGAGTTCCGCCGGGCGCGGTCCATCTTCGAGCGTGCGCTCGATGTCGATAGCACATCCGTCGTGCTGTGGATCCGCTACATCGAGTCGGAGATGAAGAACCGCAATATCAACCATGCTCGAAACATTCTGGACCGTGCCGTCACGATCCTTCCCCGTGTCGACAAGCTGTGGTACAAGTATGTGTACATGGAGGAGACGCTGGGGAATATCGATGGCGCAAGAGCAGTGTTTGAGCGGTGGATGTCGTGGGAGCCAGATGAGGCGGCGTGGTTGGCGTATATCAAGATGGAGAAGAGGCATGGGGAATTCGAGAAGGCGCGGGCCATCTTCGAGCGCTTCACCATGGTGCACCCCGAACCGAAGAACTGGATCAAGTGGGCCAAGTTCGAGGAAGAGAACGGCACAAGTGATCTTGTGCGGGATGTATTTGGCACAGCCGTGGAGACGCTGGGCGACCACTTCATGGACGAGAAGCTGTTCATGGCATATGCGAAGTTCGAGGCAAAACTAAAAGAGCTCGAGCGAGCAAGGGCTATCTACAAATTCGCTCTGGACCGCATGCCGCGTGCGAAGTCGGCGAACCTACACAAGGCGTTCACGCAGTTCGAGAAGCAATACGGCGACCGGGAGGGGATCGAAGACGTAATATTATCGAAGCGGAGAGTGCATTACGAGGAGCAGGTGAAGGAGAACCCCAAGAACTACGACGCCTGGATCGACTTCGCCCGGCTAGAGGAGACGTCTGGAAACACCGACCGCGTGCGCGACGTCTACGAAAGAGCTATAGCGCAAATACCACCCACACAGGAAAAGCGACACTGGAGGCGGTACATCTACCTCTGGCTCTTCTACGCCGTTTATGAAGAAACCGTCTCAGTTGACATCGAGCGAACAAGACAAATCTACCAAGAATGCATCAAGCTCCTCCCGCACAAACGCTTCACCTTCGCCAAAGTCTGGCTCATGGCCGCCCAATTCGAAATCCGGCAGGGCCAACTCACCACCGCGCGGAAATACCTAGGCCAATCGATAGGCATGTGCCCCAAGGATAAGCTGTTCAAGGGGTACATCGAGCTGGAAATGAAGCTCTTCGAATTCGGCCGCTGCCGCCAACTCTACTCCAAATACCTCGAGTGGAACCCGACGAACTCGCAGACGTGGATCAAGTTCGCCGAGCTGGAGCGCGGCCTCGACGACCTGGACCGCACGCGCGCCATCTACGAGTTGGCGGTCGAGGAGCCGCAGCTCGATATGCCCGAGCTGGTGTGGAAGTCGTATATCGACTTCGAGGAGGAGGAAGGCGAGTACGAGCGGACCCGGAAACTGTACGAGCGTCTACTGCAGAGGACGAGCCACGTCAAGGTGTGGATCAGCTGGGCGCAATTCGAAATCAGCGTTCCGGAGGGTGAGGAAGAGGCGGGCGAGGCGGAGGAGGAGAGGCCTGTCAGTGATGAGGCGAAGGCGCGGGCTCGCAAGATCTTCGAGAGGGCGCATAAGACGATGAAGGAGAAGGATCTCAAGGACGATAGGGTGGCGCTGCTGAATGCGTGGAGGGACTTCGAGACGACGTACGGGTCGGCGGAGGATGTGGAGAAGATTGAGAAGCAGATGCCGAGGAGGGTCAAGAAGAGGAGGAAGCTGGATGACGATTCTTTCGAGGAGTACCTCGAGTATGTGTTCCCGGCTGATGACGAGAGCGCGGCCAAGCTGTCCAAGTTTATGGCGAATGCGTACAAGTGGAAGGCTGCGCAGAACGCTGGGCCGAGTTCGTGATCTTCATGGGTTGGATTATTTTGGGGGCGTGGGAGCGGCATGGCAAAGACATAGCGCCTTGCGTACATGTATTGGTATGTGTTGGTAGTCGAGAGCGTTCAGATATCCAGAGTGCAAAGAAGCGCAAACAGTTGCAGTTTGCTCAATACCTACCTTTCAGAATCCCATCCAGGTCTTGTCCATCAGGCATGCTTCATGTCCTACTGTGTACTTCCCTTACATTGCTACGCATAGTCTCGGACCACGTACTCCACATGGGGTAGGCCCGGTGTCTGTCACTACAAAAAAAACTAAATTCGCCAGCGAGAAGGAAGCACGATATGCTCCGATATCTTGGCTAAATGAAGATTGTCATTCATCAGGTGAGATTTCCTTGTCCGTGTTTGGTGGTGACACAATCAGCCCTGGAGGTCGGGGGACTAACTATCACACACGGCACCAGGGGGGAGGGGAGGGGTGTAGAGGAAGCAATGGTGATTGGGCATGTACTGCACAGTATACGGTTCCTGACGAAACTGCTGGTCGTCTTGGGGGTGGCATGGCACCATCACAGTTTACAGTCTGGACCGTGGAAAGTTTCGGTATCGGTATCTGGGACCCATGGGGGAAGGTACGAACCTTTTTCCTCCCGTTGAAGGTTAAGCTACTGTGTAACAGAGCCCTTTCCCAGGTTATACGGCTCGGCATCTAGTCCGACTGCCCGAGATACGATGGGCCTTTCGGGGGCAAAGATGCTGGGAGGAAGCAGAATCCAAAAGACCCTTTAAATGGTTGGATGCTAGTATCTGTTAGTACTACAGCCCCCTTGCAGTCTATCAATCCCTTTTTCTCTTTCTACTGGATGAAGAATGAGCGGGATTGAATGCCACAGTGCTCATTGTCACGGGGGACGGGTATCCAGATGTCTCTGAAGCTACCCACTTGTTTGCATGTGACACTGTGCTACCCATCTCTTGTCCCTGGAAATCGTGATGGTCGTATACACACATGTGGCCAGGCCCGAACCGTGAACGGGTGGTTACATCTCAGGCTGAAGCAAATGGCAGGTCGCAAGTACTTGCGACACGATGTCACTGTTTGTAGAGGCGAGGCGGACGAGGCATCATCGGCCATGCTATGCAGACGTGTTGAGGAACCAGGAGATGGTGTGCAGCGGAGTGTGCGGAGAGAGTCCCCTGGATTGTGGCCTGAAGGATGGGGGCGCCACCGGCTCGCTTACACCTCAACAGGATCTAGCCTGGAAGCCCGTCCGATGTTCTCGAAAAACCCGCTTGCGCATCCCGCAAGGTGACAGATGTTGTGCTTGTCCAGGGCCATCCTTGCCCCGTTTTGGCGAGCGAGATGGACAGCTTTAGACGAGAGGCGGATCGCGGACGTCAGACGTTCACCCTCATACGACCCATCACCCTCCCTTGGGTATTCGGGTTCGGCATAACCACGAGATGATGTAGCGCCGGTTGCCCTGTTCAAGCTTCTGCGCGCTCTAAGGCCTCCGAACGAGGGAGTGCCCATTGTCAACCGCTGGCCTGCGCGACGTAGCACAGAACGACCTGTTCATCGAGCAGGAAATGAGCCTATTGGAACAATGTCGACCCTAGCTGACGCAATTGATCTCGAACGAAGCTAGTCCCGGGGAATGAGCAGCAGGATGTCCAGGTCGAACGCCGACGACCATAATCAAGGACATCCACGGCGACAATAGTGCGATGTGGAGACGGCGTGCTGTGCTGGCTAATTGCTCTGCTACACAGACTGGCAGTACACCAAACGGCACCTGTCACAAACGCTTACCGTGAGGCAACGGCTACAACGGCCGTACAGAGTACATGCTGTCTTTATCCGTTGACAACCCTCTCGTGGTACATGGCTGAACGCTTGTACGCTCAGGCTCAGTTGGGCTTGTGGGGAATGGTTACGCCAACATGGAAGCGCGACTTTGCTAGAGCTTCACCATGCAGCGTTTCGGGGTGCTCTGCCTTCCGCCCGAGAGCGGTGCTGGGAAGGGCGGGTCACAAAAGATTGAAAGCGGTGCTGGTTCTATGCTGTGCGTTGCGGATAAATGGTCAAGGGAAATTTGACCGTTGACGGTGCGGCAACGGGGGGTGGGTCGAAGTTCATGTCAGCGGCCATATGCATAGATGGTGGAAGTCCGTCTGTGAAGAATCATGAAGAGGCAAGCGCTGATACCGCAGGGACCCAGGCAAACAGCCCAGGTGGAGGTGGATCGGCGGGCCGGCAGACAGGCTCGTGCGGAACAGTCGTCCTGTGCGTTGACGCGAGCGGTGGCGGCACGAAGATGTAGGTATCATGTATGTATGCAGGCAGCTCTCCAGTGTTGGTGACGCCGCAGCAAGCCGCGAGATGATATACAGTAGATGTCGGGGTTCCAAGGCTCGAGGCTCGACAAGGACGACAGGCGACGATTGCGGGATGGTCGTCCCGCGCTCGCGACGCTGGGCCAAGGGAGCCCGATGCTGCGGGAAGAGATGCAGCAAGAGCCCTGATCCTGAGCATATTGGCCGTCCGGATCGGGCGAGGGCCGGCCAAGGTATTGGACGCAGAGGTGCAGCTGAGCTGAACGTGGGCGACGTGTAACGCGGAACGGCCGCCTTGTTGTTGCTCGTTGCTTGTTGCTGTTGCATGACGAGGGAGTGGGGAGAGCCTTGGTACATGATAATAACGAGTGTAGGGATTATCGCAGAATGTGGGCCGAGCTGATGCCACGGGCGGAAGAGGGGAGGGGAGGTTTTACGGAGTATCGTATCTGGGGGTGAGCGAGGGGACGTGGACGTGGGTGTGAATGGTGCCAACCTGCCAGCCTCACCTGGACCTGGACAGTTTGCAGCCACATCCGCGCTAACCCTGATTGGGCAACGCGCGTCTTGGAATCTTTTTGATCCTCTGCTTTCACGCGCCCCCTTCACCTTCTCTCCGCTCTCCGAACCCACTCAATCACCTCGCGAGCGCACCACGCCCGTCGCCATCCAGAGCGACCCCGAAAATCCGCGCGCTCCACGGCCTCGTCTGAGCTCCCGTCGTCTCGTCATCTCCCGGTACCTGCCAGCCTCGCGTACTGTGGTAGGCGCTGCAAAGCGAGCCCGCTAAGTTAGGCGAGGAAGGGGAAGGGCTCCCAAGTCACCTCAAAGGCTCACATTGGACCTCTTTCACTCTGTCGGTTCGTCTCGTACCCCCATCCTCCCTCGTTTCCCCCTTCCCCTTCCTTCGCGCCCACCAGGTGGTGCAGCAGCACATGCAGCATGGCCTCGTCGTTGGACTGCGGGGCTGTTCTTTCGCGACCTGCCCGTCTCTGCGAGGCCCGCTGCTGTCCCGGCCGCCCTGCCCAATTCACAGCGTCCCGTCGGTAACCCTGGACTGGACTGGCAGACTGGCAGATTGGCTCCCGCTGAGTCTCTCGCTCCCTTTCGTGGCTCGCCGCCTTTATCGCGCGACCCGGCTTCAGCTTCCCATTCTTCCATCTGCTGCCGCGCTGTCTGTTCGCGCGCCTTGCAGCCGCCTCCCTATCCTATCACTCCCTCGTTTTTCCTCCGTCGCATAGCACGAGTGCGCTGCGCATCCGTGGAATCCGTCTTCTAACCAATCTGCTGCAGAGTCCACAGTACTGTCACAAATATCTGCGCTGTCCAGCAGCTTGCAATTGAATCGAATTCGAATCCGAGAGTCCAGGCGGCTGGTCGCTGCCACACCTGCGCCTGCACCTGCGCCTGCGCCTGCGCCGAGGTTCCTCGCGAAAGCAACACCCCAGCCCCAGCAGCCGCCAGCGCCGCAACCCCCCTGATACGACGCCGACGCCGCCGCTCGCGATCGTACATAGCCTGTCACGCCTGTTGGCCCCCCCGTTCAAGCTTTCTCGCTTGCACTGCTCTCGCGGCTGTACCGCGACTGTTGTGTTCCTCCGGGGCTCCCTCCTCAATCTCGCATTGGGAATCCACCAGACGTCCTTCACCGCCGACAGCCCTGACGGTCGCACGGCTTTTCTGCCGTCAACCTTTCGACCGCGTCATATTCCCCTTACCCCCACACCACCATGTCGGACCAGAACCCCCAGCAGTCGCTCCAACCTTCAAACGCCTACCCTTCTCCTCACTCCTACCCGTCGCCCTCCATGCAGCCCACCTACACCTATCCCCCGCCCCAGGGCCAGTCCAACCAGGAGCCCTATCGAGGCTCACCTCAGGGCTCCAATGTACCGCTCCCACCGTTGAACCTGCCGCCCATCCGCCTACAAGATGGACAAGTGCAACAATCATCCCAGCAACCCCCCATTCCTCAGCCCATGGCTTCGCCGCATCCTCCTCCGCAACACCATATGCCCCAGTACTACCATCCAGGCCCTCCTCAACCAGTTGGAATGGGAGTCTCACCTCATCTGGGGATGCGCTATGCGCTTCCTCCCCAGGGCGACCAGAGGATTCTTTCGGGCGGGCGCAACAAGAAGGAGGTGAAGCGCCGAACAAAGACGGGCTGTTTGACGTGTCGCAAACGCAGGATAAAGGTCAGTTCTCATTTCCATCAATGTGCACATACACACAAGTTCGCGGAACGATGAAAGTCGGTCCGTTAACGCGGAGCGGACAAGGTAGAGACCCTTCGTCATCTAGCCGAGCCACCATGAAGCGAAAGAAGCGAGCCGATCCCTTCAGAAAGCCTATTTGAACCTCATCTGCTCGAGACACAAGCGCTGACCTTCCATTTTCTTCTAGTGCGACGAGGCACACCCCGTCTGCCGCAATTGTCAAAAGAGCAAACGCGAGTGCGCAGGTTACGATCCCATTTTCAAACAGCAACCAGGTCCTGCACAGATACAGCCAGCTCCCAATTCAACGCCTCATCAGACTCCGGTACCCGCATCATCCCCTCCCATCAGCTCTTCCTACAGCGCGCAGGTTCCCCACGGCTATGCTCCCGCTGTCAGCGCTGGATACATGCCTCCGACGCCTTCTAGTGGACCTAGTCATCAGCCCCATGAGAGCTTCAGCAATCCCGCCATCGACCCTGCCCTCGCATCCGAGAGCGCTAGTGTGCCGCAAGGAGGCCCGCCGGCTTACAACGGTGCACACGCTTTGAATCCCATACTGAGGGATGTGGGCAGTTCGAGTCCCTTCCCTACCCCTGCACACCCGGCCCGTGCTGTCAAAGGTTCGTCCATGATCCAATCCATGTGGTTTCGTAGCGCAAGCTAACCTTGTCCACAGGGGAGCGTTTAAAAATCACGGATCTGTTCCCCATTGGCGGTCACCCTCCCCCAGATGTGCCTCCACGGCAAGGCCCCATACCCCAGGAACTCGACGATGAGTTCGCGACCATGTTTGCTAGGGACTACTGCCAGGGCTTGGACGCCATTCTGGAGACCAACTGGTACTCGACCAACAACAACGCCTTGAAACGGATTTTGGCGGACAAAAATCTGCATGAGGAGGCCATATTCTTCGTGGAGACTTGTCATTACCGCCGGTCCCCCGACATGAGCGGCGTCTTTAGCCAGGAAGCTCGTCTCATATGGCACATGTTGAGTGTATGCAAACATGCACCTCCGCCCACCAACGGCACCAATGGAGCTGGCCCCGCCGTTCCGGAAGACGAAGACACGTCTCTCAAAGAAGTCCGCGCGCGCTTCGATATCCTGGAGGCTCTCTTGACGAACGAGGTTCTCCCTTCTAATCCGCTTTATCCGCCCCAGCCTGGTCCTGAGCCACCGGCGTACAGGAGACCGGAGATTGATTTCTGGAGGGAACTGGGCCATTTCGTTGTGCACGACAACAACGACTCCCCGCCACCCACTGCGGCGGATTACGCCCTTTCAATGATGCGCTCTCTCCTTGGCCAAGAAACGCGGGATGCTCTGTACTCTATTGCTATCGCCAGAAGGCTAGGCAACCGCATTGGTGGATTCCCGAACAGTGTGCCGGCGCCTCCGCCTAACCTGGATCCCGAAAACGATCTCAGCAAGTTGACTGTAGCCATGGGACACATCAGCTACGAGTGCCGTAATGGCACTCAACAGGTGATTGCTCGCATTTGCGATATGGCCCTGCTTTCGTGGACGGCAAGCAGAAAATCCGTATAGAATATGAGATACCTTCGAAACATTATGATTCATCCCGGCGCTCTATATTTACTTCCCGGAAGAGTAACCTATTTTGAACTTTTGTATCATTAGGGAACGATTCCACCCGCCACCTCATGTCTATGACGACTAGCTACGGCTTGAGGCATTGCCCTGGACGTATCTCCATCCATCCATTTCCCCCGGATTTCAAGATATCACTGTTCGACTTTCCAACATCCTCATGTTTCTGTGGCATGACCGTAACAACTGCATTACGTTTGCATGGGAGTTCCGGCCTTTCATGTGATGCTTCATTGGTTTACTTTCTCCGCACCTTGCGGGTTGGTTCAGTAATTTCCACTTTCCTGGTATGTAGTGGGCAAAGGAGCGGAGGGGCATTTGCAGGGGAAGGTTTGGAGGAGAGCTTCCTGGAGAATCTTCGCACACCGAGGCTGATAGAGAAACGAAAGCTCGGCCATATCATTATCATCATCTCTCCCGATCAAATGTGCACTTGTCCCTGGTTGGTACCGTTGACTGATCCAGCAGAGATGTGGAAACGCTCCATGGTGTCTTGCTACCTCTTTCACACACTTCTATCCGACTCGACGGCTTGGTTTGTCGCAGATAAACATTAGGCGACGCTGTGTCAGTCTCAGACAGCGAATCGGCACGCTTCCTTTTCTGCACCTACCCACTGTTCAGACACCCTCCTTCGAACCTGTACACGTAGCCATCCTCACCGCTTGTCCGGTGACACCGGCGCCAAACTTCGAAGTTCGGATTCTTCCCAGTTCCTCGCGGACAACAGGGCAGAGGCAGCTCCCTCCTGGGCGAGCAACGAGAAAAAATTATGGATATCCAGTCCGTTGAAATCAATCACGCCGGACCAAACGCTCCACTTCCATCACGTACGGCATCGGCTGGATCTATTGCCTTTTCGATTCCCAGCCTGCCTCCTCGCCTCTCCCCCTTTCCCTCTTCCCTCCTGCCAGCGCACGAGTATTCATCCAACCATCCAGTGGCTAAGCCCCAGTTCACCAAACCTCAAACAACCCCGTAGCACGAAATCTCGCTCTCACGTTGCACGATAACGGTCGGCTCGCCGACCCTCTTTCCCCGGAGAATTAGGGGATATCTCCCAAACCGTCGGAGGCTGGAGCTTCTCTTGGCTCTTATTCCCATCCGTGGAACCTGTTTATGTTTGATGCTGTGGTACGAGGAGTGGAGAAACGGAGATCGGTATGATGTATCGAGTGATATGCAAGTCATAATTTTCTCCGTTTCCGTGCAGCGGATGCAGGATGGGGGTGGGAATCATGCGGGCTCCCTTTTTGCATTAGAAAAGGGATGGGCCAATGGGGAGGAGAGTCGAGGGGAGAGGAACCAGTCGGATGGAGGAACATGTTGTGGAAGGTGGGCCTTTGTGTGCTTGGGTCAGGGACGGGGCTGGGTTGTGTTACGGGAGGAGGGAAGGGTTTTGTAGGTCCTCTTGAGAGAGGTCGATATCGAGCAGAGGCGTTGAGTGAGCCGCAGAGGTTCAATGGAACCTCATCATGTGCGTCATATGGAGGAGGATAGAGGCGGAAGTGTATACACTTTCAACTTTCATGTCTTCCGCTTGGTTATCACGTGATACATAGTCCCCTGTCTGCTATACCATATATAAATATGAACATGGTCTCTTAAGAGCAATCGTTAGTCTATCGACTTTTCGAGAGCTGCTCTTGCATTCGTTCCCACCAGGAGTGCAGAGTTAGAGTGCAGTGCCCACCCCCGGTGCCCGTAGACGGGTGTTAGTCAGCATCCCTAAACTAGTGTGTCTTTCATGATTGGTTGGAGACTTTACAACGAATTCACTTCGGTAACCGAGCGGTCTAGGGGCTGCTGTCAGAAACACCTCAGTAGGAAAAGGCAATGCGGCGGATTGGGGGTATGCTCTCCAAAGTCCCTTGGACCTTTTTGCAGCAGGCGAATCTGCATCACATAAAATCAGGGTACGACGACCTGACTATCCATAGTTCTTTTTTGAGGGAGACATCTCGGAGACCTGGGAAATTAAACAAGTGCTGGAACATGCATATTCTACATTCGCGTACGCCCCATTCCTACCCGGATGCCATGATTCGATAAGTCTCCGAGCCCCGCATACCAGCCATTGCAGATGGTTGTACCTTTGCTCAGTTTCCGACGGCGCGCCGCCTCCTAGGATCCCATGAGTTACTGCTCGCTAGGTGTCAGCTTGATCGTTTCGCCCCGTTGCGCGCCTCCTATAATAAATGTGATTCCCTTGTCGTATTGACCGAATCCTCAACGAAGTTTCCCCCCTCTGTGATTGCCCTCATCCCTCCAAGTCAACATCCACACTACCTCCACATCTGCCTGTGAAATCCTCAATTCCCCACGGCGAAATCAAAACATACAAGTGAAAAAATAAAGGGCAAAAACAATCAATCATGGCGCAAATCCTCCGCCCCGCAGTCGTCGACTGCCTCATCATCGGCGCCGGCCCCGCAGGCCTCACCTCCGCCCTGGCCTTCGCCCGCACCCTCTCCACAGCCATCGTCTTCGACTCGTCCTCCTACCGCAACGAGGGCATCACGCACATGCACACGGTCCCCTCGCGGGACCACATCGACCCGTACGAATTCCGCCGCCTGTCGCGCGAGCAGATCACCTCGCGCTACCAAACCGTCTGGTTCGAGAATGTGGCCATCACGCAGGCGAGGAAGAAAGTGCTCGCCCTGAAGTCTAGCGAGACGGGGGAGGAGAGGGAGTACGAGGGATTCGAGCTCGAAGACGCAACGGGGAAAACGTACCAGGGCAAGAAACTCATCCTCGCGACGGGATCGCGGGACCTCCTACCCCAGATCCCCGGGTACGCGGAGAACTGGCCCCAGCACATCTACCAGTGTCTCGCGTGCGACGGGTTCGAGCAGAAGGGCAGCCCGATCGGGATCCTCGAGTTCAAGAGCCCCATGGCGCAGCATTTCGTCTACATGGCGAAGAATTTCGATCGCAGGGTGACCATTTTCGCGAACGGGGAGATCGACAAGGGGAATGAGGCGGTGCAGCGGTCGTTGAGGGTGTGCAGGAAGTGGGGGGTTGGCGTCGACGAGCGGAAGATCACGAGGATGGTGAATAATGGCCCGTCGCACACAGATGGGATTACGCTTGAGTTCGAGACTGGAGAGCCCGTGACGCTGGGGTTCTTGGTGCATAAGCCGCCGACGGTGAATCGTTCGGAGGACCTGATTCAGCAGCTGGGGTTGGAGGTGGCGCCGCCGCAGACGGGTGGGAACGTTGTGGTGAAGGATATGTTCAATGAGACGAGTGTAAGGGGCGTATTTGCAGCGGGAGATACGATGACCCCGCTGAAGCAGGTGGCGGTTGCCATGGCGGAGGGGTTGAAGGCTGCGGCGGGTGTTGGGAAGCAGATTGGAGAGGAAGAGGGGGTGGAGGCTTTGAAGGCGTTGGAGAAGGAGGATGGCGAAGAAGGAGATAGGGCGAAGAGGGCGAGGATCGAGTGATGAAAATATATTTTATGTCATGTTTATCCTTCAAGAGAATGCTAATCGGGGCACTCAACATAGTATAAGAGGACAATACAAAGTTATCCATATATCATTTGTCGTATATTTAGGTATCTCCAGAGAAATACCGTGCTTTAGATAGAGATGCGCAGCATCTGCCAGCCTTGCTCATCAATCCCCACTCAAACCCACATCCAGAAGAAGCTTAAGATTGTAGAATTGCTCAACCTTGCCATTCCACTCTCTTTTGCTGAAGCATGTTCACCATCCCAATCGGCAGCAGGCCTGGATCGACAAGGCTGAAGCCCCCAAACTTCTCAATGACCTCACGACCATACATCTGCGCAATCCATTTCCAGTAAGCCCCCATCGCGTCCCAGTTAGAGGTGATGCCCTTTAGATTGTCAACTTTCTCCAGCTGTTCAAGAGCCTGTCTAACTTGGACACTGCAATTCATGCTCTCTTCCTCCGGCTTCTTCAGGAGCCCTCTAAGCACAGCCACCAGTGTCGGCTTGAAGGTCCCGTCGAAGTCCTCACGGCACCGCACAAACTCCTCAAACGAGAAGAACACGTTTGCGTTTTCGGCGGGCTTCCACCCGTCGTATCGCTTCTCGTAGTCACTCTCGAGCAATTTCTGCTCAAATTGGGATTTGGCCTTCTTGTAAGCCATTTTTTCAGCCTTCAAAAAACTTCGGATGCTTTCATAGGGATCTTCTGGGACCGATTGGCGGATTTGGAGCAGGTTGACAAAAGGCGACTTCAGGCCCAGGCCCCCAAGCTCAGCAGGGAAGAACAGAAATCCGTCACTGACATCCTCGACAGCAAATCTCTCTTTGATTTTATCCTTCAGGTACTTTGTGACGTTGCCGCCATCGAAGACGGCCTCCTGAATATGCCGATGGAAGGCAAGCATTTGATCAATGTGATCCCGACCAAAACAAGCCGCGGGTTTACCGAAATTGGTGCTGAAGAAGGTAACGGCGAAGCTGTTCCAAGCGTGTATATATTCGATGACGCTTTTATCCTTGCTTTGCAGTTGCTTCCGCAGTTCTTCGATGTTGCTGTTTACCCTGTCGCTGTCGACCTCGAATCGCCCGCTGGAAGCATCAAGGTGTAAAAAGCCCCAGCGAATAGGTCCTTTCGGCAGCACGTCATCCTCATCAGCGGCAGGGTCAGAAATTCGTGCGGCTCCCGTCTTCGCGGGATCTAGCTCAAGTCCCATGACTTTGGCGAAATCCTGAACAATGTCCCAAGCAGCCTCGCATTTCTTGCGGTCCTTTGACCAAAACCAGAAATCGTCGGATACACGATAAAGCATACCGCCTTCTGTGGCTTTGTTGACCGCAAAGTCGAGACAGAACAAGGTGACTTCCCCGAAAACATCGCTCAGTGCGTGAGAACCGGGAGTGCCACGGACACGAAGGCGCGGAAGAAGTGAATCGTGCTCATCCACAAATTTCAGCGGAGCTTGCAAGAACTTCTCAAAGAAGCGTAACCACTTCTCTGACACGCCAAAAAAATTCAACACAGACAGAATCGTTTCGTGGGGAAGGAGTGGGTTCCATGATTTGAACGCCGAATGGAAGCAGGTCAATCCGCCGTACAGTTGCTTGTTGATGATTATCTCCGCCGAAAGCATGTGAAGAATATTTTGCTTGGCTTCCATGGGATTTTTGGGCAATATGTCGAGCTTCTCTCCGTTCAGCCGTGCCGCCTTGTACGCTGCCGTCATTGCTCTCTTGCTGTTCGGTTCAGACATTGCCGTGCCATATTGCTCAGCTACTTCCTCGCCCTCTTCAATTTCTATCTGCTGGGTTTCCTTATCCAAGAGCCGATGTAACAAGTACTGTTTCTTATATATGGAAGATCTCTCCGCTTGCAGGGATTCGCTATTCCGAACTGACTGATATCCGAGGTAGTACTCTCGCCGGGCTTTCTGTTCCTTTGATATGACGGTGGTGTTAGGTGTAGAATACTCTCTGTCGAATATCAAAAGCGTCTTCTTGAAGAAGACGGACCATACAACCCCAATATAATGCAAGAACATGGCCTGGAGCAAGTCTTCGTGCATATAAACAGTGTAGGATCCGTTGAGATTGCGCCGGTGTTCAATTGGGACGTGATCGCCCCAGCTCCATCGGTCGAGAGCTTTAATACGCATATTGAGAACATGCGAAATCTCGGCCAGCACGACCTCATTGCCTAGAAAGTCTTTGAGAACCTCGCGCTTTTCGTTGGTAAACCGATCGCCGGCCTGCAGGCCTTCGATAACCCAACGCAAGGTCGTGAGGTTGAACGGATCGGAGCTGGAAAAAGTAGCCTCGAAGCGTCGTATCCTGTCTCGAAGGTATTCAAATGATTTGGCCATCTCCACGTCTTTGTTCTCGGCAATGAAGACTTTTGACAGGTATTGATCGATGGTTTCCGTGTGAACATTCGCCGGCTCGAAGACCGTCTGCTCCCAGAAGTCTCGTGACTCTTTCTTATTCCGAGCTGGTTGCATCTCGGGGTTGTCAACCATCACCGTATCGGCATCCTCCGGCAAGCCATCTCTGCCTGATTTGAGCCACTCGGTAACCAGTCTCCCGTAGAGTTCGGCATATTCATATTTCCGGGACTGAACCGAGAGATATTGCAAGAGGCATTTTTCCCAGTCTTCAAGTACCTGCTGGGAAATGGAAGGGTCGTACTGGGCCTGCTCGAGAAAGCGCTTGGCGTTATTGAAGTCTATCTCAAGCCTGCTTGCCTTCTCCTTCTTAATCTTCGGATGTATATTGGAGATACCCAGGCACTTCTCAGCACCAGAAATCAGGATTTCGAGGCGCCTGACAGGGTCCTTCTTGGCTCCCAAAGATGCAAGGAGCTCGGCATACTGAGTCCGGAAAACGGTGCGCTGTTTGGCTACCTCCTCCAGTTTTGTCTTCGTGATACCGTGCAGCGTCTCGGAGAACACACTTCCGGAAAATGACATGTCGAAGTTGTGAAGTCAGAAAACAGACGTTGCGATAGGTTAGAGGTAGAAAAAGTCGTAATGTATATGCTCTTTGTATGTGTAACACAAAGGAGGTGAAAGTAGTTGGTCGTGTGTAATGTGGTGTCTGGCGCAATAACAGTTGCGGACAAGTGCAAATAAAAAATCAGAGTGGTTCTGAAGGATAATTATATATGGATACGTGGGTGAGGCGGCAGTACTCATGGCTAGGTACCTAGGCATCCATATGCACCTTCCCGGCGTAGCTACGGCAGGAGGCACACGGCAAGGCAGACCAGAGCGATCCGCTTCCGACTCACCGGAACTAACAATATGGGAGGTCGTCTGGGTGGTCGAAAAAGTTACGGTCTTTCCAGACAATCCAGATTGCCCAATTCCAACTGGTCGTAGGTTGAATTACAGCGCTTGACAACCCACGTGGCAACGAGCGTCATACAGTTTGGACTTCTAAAATACTTAACCTACAATAACCAAAGAGAACTACACTGTTCACTTGATTAGTTAGCTACACTTGCAAATGTTTGCGGTATGCGGATTCATTCCTGCACGCAAAATCATCAGGAAACGTGTATGGGCTAGGATTCACCACATTCTCTCCACCCGCATCTTGCCCCTCCGCAGCCGAACCGCCCAGGACCCATCCACGACCAGCACCGTAAAAAACGAGAAGACCAGACTCCCCCCAAACACCAAGCTATGATACGTCCAAGCATCCCCCGCGTTCAAGCGGACGACCTGGCACACAATCGCCCAGGGCAGCACGTACAGCAGGTTCGACGCCAGCGACTGGTACAAGTACCAGTGCGGACGCGTAGCCACGAGGATAGCCGCCAACTGCGTCGATACCCCGTAGAGGATGTAGCACCAATCGATCGTGCGCCACATGTGTGCGACTATCCTCGCGACTTCGTCCGAGCCGGAGAGATAGCGCGCGAACGGCTCCGCGCCGAGGAAAGACATGAGTACACATAGCGGGATCTCGACGATTAGGACCACTACGATGGAATAGAAGGCCCAGCGGACGACGTTCCAGATCTGCCGGCCCGAAGCGCGCGGCTTGAGTGGTTGCGGGATCGCGGGCAATCCCAATTGCAGCGCCGCGCGGAATTTGCCCCACGAATGGCCTACGAAGGTCAGAGTTGTGGCCTCGAGCGCCATGACAGGTACCATGATGAGGCCCCATCGGATGGTGGAGAAGACGCCCCAGGCAGTGGCGTAGGCGCTGCCCAACCCGACGATGCCGTGCACGAGCCAAAGGTAGAGGGCGTTGCGAATGGCCGATTCGAGGAAGAAGATGAAGCCGGGTTTGAGCAGGGTGATGAGGGCGGGTAGTGACGGTGTTGTTTTAGCGTTTGAGTGGTAGGTGCGGATTGCTGAAGAGCTGAAGTTCATGGTGTAGAGAAAGTAGGCCAGGCCTACGAAGGCGGATGTGACATTGCAAGCAAGCGAGATCCCAGCCTGCATATTGACCGTGGGCGTGATCCCACCGACATGAAACTTCGAGATTATGATGAGGTCGAGGATGATGTTGACCGCGAACTTGACTGAACTGATGATGAGCGGTACATCCGGCTTGTCCAGCGCGCGTGTGGAAGCGTTGACTGCGTACTCCACAGCAGAACTGAATGCTGAGAAGGCCGATATGCGAACATAAGTGACACTTGCCTCTCTGACTTCGACGGGCACAAAACCCTTTGCGAACGTTGAAGCCCCCGCCACAAACGCGACGCTCATGATCAGACCGAGAACGGACTGAAAGAGGATGAGCGTGTGGGTAAGCTGGACGCGTTCACGCAAGGTGCGGTTGGACTGGTCGCCGATGATGAGATAGGAAGCTCGTGGTAAGCCCTCGTTAAGGACCTCTGCAACCACACCAATATAAGTGTAGGTGTCGGTTGTTACGACCATGGAGGAGTCGATGTTGGCGACCCATAGTTTGGAGAGGGTGCTGTAAAGGGCGGGCAAAATGAAGGCGCAGAGGTTGAAAAGGAGAGCGCCAGAGTACCTATTAAGATGTCAGTGTCTTGCTTTCATCGAGCATAAGAAACAGATACAAGAGTAGGAAACGCAAGCTTCAGGGTTTCGAGCCTTTTCACTGCTTTCGTATGCGAGGGCGAGAGTATCTGAAGCCTTTCGGAGAGGGCCTTATAAGAAACTCCGAATCCGCAAGACTGTAACGCGACTGCATCATCGAAATCAACTGTGGGGGCACTCACGTATTGCGATGGCGCGAGGGCTTCAGGTCCGCAAACGCCTGTTTCCTCCATGATAAGTGCTCATACCCGCCTCCACTGGTAGAAATCTCATCTCGTCCGTCTGCTGGGGAGTCATCCGGCAGACCAACCACCCGCAAGTTGTCGTCGTCCTTGGAAGGCAGCATCTGATATAAGTAGCGGTGATGCGGTCGTGGTGTTGGACGGAGCGATGAAGAAGCCATCGCCTTTGGTTTGGTGACGAAGGCATGGCCCTGTTAAGCTTTCTTGGCGGCAAACGATCTTATCTGCAATCTTCTGCATTGCAGTTTGGCGGGGTGAAGGTGTTGGGAGTGAAGGTGAGTGGGGGAAGCGGAATGCTTTCGGGCCGGTGTGAGGTGTAGTTCGGCTTGCCGTTGGTTGCTATGCTCCCCCGATGTTTTGTCCAGCCTACAAACATCATGTTCGAAATGAGAACGAGTCCGATGTTTGATATTAGAGATCAGTTGGAGGCTTCTGAGGTGTAATGTATGATAGAGCTAACTCCATTCACGTCACACAGAAGTAGTAGCGGATTACACTCACCGAGCTAAGTACAGCCACACTATGTAATGTAGAATATTCTACGCTAGTCCCGAAGAGGCACTATGAGCTTTTCCACTTTGATTTGTCAATGCAAGGCACGAACGTCCAAGAGTCTTGACGTTAGAGAAGGGTACCTAGATAATGTTAGATAGTAATGACAATAATGGGCAAACATGGCGTGAAGCTGACGACGCGAATTCATGCACAGCGCTTAATTCGAAACGGCTGTGATGTCAATGGCACTCTAAAATCCCACGGGAACGGTATCGGCAATAACAAGCCGAGCAGAAACAAAACAAGCGCAAAAGACTCTCAGGGGAAGGAGCCAGGAGCGCAGAAAATGACTCAGTAGAGACATCTCCACTCGAGGTCAACAAGAAGCAACAAATTGTGCACAATGAATGCAATTGATAATTCTTTTCTGATCCTATTGTACACGAGATCATCGTACCACCCATACACCCCGCATTAAGATCTCGTATGCCGTCGAATCCATGAAAATATAACAAGTGGCCGGGCCGGCGCGGGGGGGCGGGCTGTGGTTGGCGGGGGGGGGCGGGGGAGAGGGTGGGGGGGGGGGGGGGGGGGGGGGGGGGGG